>APFE031671565.1:611-12585 GCA_000404065.3 Pinus taeda | reverse complement strand
CGGAGCAATATCCTCCTCATCTGTCGATCTTATTGCACTTTTATTGGATGACTCAGATGAATAGGGTTTCCTCTAAAGCAGTGTTCCTGGTTGGTTCTCATGCTTGTCGGTAGCCAGGTGGCATTTTTGTTCGTTTTTCCATGGGCTCGAGATTCTTATTAAAACTATAAGGTTCTCCCTGCATGTAAAATTGTACACTATCTTTTTGGTTTTATGAAATAGAAGGATCCATACTTGCTTTAGCAAAAAAATAAATAAAAGTTCTTCCACAAGGGTGGTTGGCTAATTAGGAGATGTAGTTTCAGGGTCACGAGAACTTCTTGAATTACATATACAAGATTTAAAATGTGAATTCTTCTTCTCTTCCCTTCCCTAGTCGATCTATTGGAACTTTCAACTTCAATTTCCTAAGTGTGATGTTGTTGTTCAAAAGAGAGAGAACATCCTAAAATCTTATCTCAAAGAAATTGAATTTATATTGTTAGGAAGATGATCAAGATGATTGTGCTATTGTATGTGTTGGTTTTGAAGTCATAGGGAATGCTGTTTGATAAGTAGTTGGTGCAAGCACTTTAATATGTTGATAAAATATAGATCATTTCCATACAACTATACTTTCATGGGCATCAAATGCTTTTAAATATTTCAAATATTCTACCTTGTTGGCTAGTGATATGTGCCTTAACAATTGGTGATCAACTAGTATTTTATGTTCTAATAGTTGCACTTTATATCCTGGTTCTAACATTCTAACTAAATATCCCTTTGTTGTTTTTGTCTTTGCTAAATATTGCTACTATCCAATATCCTTCTTTTAATTTTTTTCTATGTTGCTCACATAGACTTTTCTAGTGCTTCAAATATTGGTTTATCTCAAGCATGCCTTAGGTCAGGTTTCTTAGTAGATTTTTCTTTTAGCCTTTCTTTACTTATGGAGCTCAAGTGTTGGGTGTATTTCACTCTACTAGAGGATCTTGTTCGTCAGTTGTAGGTGAGGTTGAGGTAACATATCCTTGTAAAGTAGTTTTCTTTAGAATTTCCTTTAATATATCTTCTCACATAGTATTATTATATGGGACTTCCCGAGTACAGCTTGATTGGATGAAATCTTATCTTCATAATCCTTTTATTCAATAATTGTTGTGGTAGTCACACAGGGTGAATTAGAAGTCAATTTGATGTCTAGATATTTTTTTTTCTCATTGCAATCACTCAACTGTCCTCAATTTTTTCTGTGTCGAGCTTCCATTTTATATGCTAACTTTTGTTGAAGTGAATTGTTGATTCTCCTCTATTTTGTGATCTACCATCATTTTCTATATTTTTATTTCAATGAATACATCCTTGACATGTCCAAGTTACTACAAGGTGTCCCTTCCGATAGATGATGCTAGAAATTGTTGCAATTCTATGCTTCTTTGCTATTTTTACCGTTTTCTTGTGTATGCTCCAACACTTCTTAGGAAATTGAGTCTAGATTCTGTCAGTATTGTGGGCCTTGTAGTTAAATACTCATCAAATTTTCTTTTCAAGCGGTATTATATGTTGACGTCTGAATCAATTTCGAACATTGTGAGTCTCAACTTGCAATCTTCTTAGAAGATTCTATGATAGGTACTAATATGTAAAATTTAGATGGCCTTGGGTATAATTTTTCTTTCCTTTCTTCTTATTTTTCAGTGTCAAAAAGGGGTAAAATTATATCCCCTATCCCTTCTCAAGCTTGTGGTGGAATTGGGAATATTTTGTTAGCCTATTGACTTAGTTCTCTAAGCATATGGTCAATTGCAGTCTAATATGAAATCTCTTGTGTTTCTATATCTAAAGCGTTTAATGAGATTTAGTAGCCTAGGAAGATCTTGAAGCCCTAGCGATTGGTGTTTGGATGAAGAAGAGCAACATAACTGATATGGCATTGGAACCCAAGCTTGGGCTTTTGCACCAAAATTAATTTGGAAAAAACAATTGGACTTTTAGTGAGGTGTTAGAGGACACCTAGAGGAGAAAAGGGTAGTGAAAGTCACTCGAAAAATAGATGTCTCTAATAAGAGATAATAATTTTTATATGTGGTTGGTGGTTAACTTGTCTAGTTGGGAAGGTCAACTTGGGCTAAAGTATGCCCCACGGAAAAATTCATGGAGCAACGTGTGTGCATATAAATAGAAGTTAATTGTTGTAGATTTAGATCACATCCAAAGTGCAAATCAAATTAGGTATAAATTTGAGATAGATAGTGAACTTGAGGTAGCTCACAAGCTAGCAAGGAGGATGGCTTTGGCACAAGATGTGCAGTAATTTCTCTTATGTTTGGGTGTGGATAGCCATGATGAATAAGGTCATAGTTCTAAGTTAAGTTTGTGTAATTTTCTTTGCTACTTTTGTGTGGTGTTTGGATCTCTATTGAGGCCACATGGAATTGTTGTTACAAGATCATTTTGGAGGCATAATTTGGATGGTCAAGAGGGCTTCTAAAACATATCTAGCTTAGCAATAGTTACTCCAAGAAGAGAGGTAGTTGAACAGAAGTTTCTTCAATTCTAGATATCTCAGATCACTTGTTGTTGTGAGACAGAGAATTGTAAGGTATTTTGAGTAGGTTCCTTACGCCCAAAATAATACTTTGGAAGTATAGAAAGGAAACCATAAGAAGAGAATGTCTTTGGAGAAGGGAAACATAGTTGGGAGTAGCTATTTAGTGTTGTTGGTGTGCCCTAACCATATCTCTAGAAGCTTATATGTTTAGGACAAGAGGACCAGGAGTATATTGGAAAGAAAGGTATGTGTATCCTCTTATTGATGTTGATTTGCTAGTCGAATCAGAGATCCAGATTGCAAATTTTGGTATCGGACACATGTGGACTATTGGGGGGAAGTGTGAGATTGGACCAAGTTGGCCCTAAATGCATCACCATTGAAGCACTAAGGTGACTAATAAATGAGGCATAGATCGAAGGAGCTTAAGGTTTGATCAATGAGGAAAATAAGTTGTAACACAGGTTCATTGTGGGAGAAAGAAGTTCAAGTTATTTATTTTGTTTAAAGTTTAATTTTTCATTCATTACCAATATCAATTTATTTAAACAAATTATCACCATTTTATAATTTTTACTACATTCCACTATTTTTTTTGTAAAATTATTTAAGAAGAGAGAAAAATCATAATAAAACAATAACCATAATCACACTAGACATACCTCACATATAACCATATCCATAGCTATCTTGAGGTCTTAGAGAGATCGAAACTCCCCTCTGTGAAAATAAATACAAATCTTATCAATATAGTTTTTTATTCTTTACAAATATTAATATATTTTACATATAAATAAACAAAAAATTATAAATTGTAATTCTGAATCATCTTCATTCTCCATCTCTGTGCAAAAAAATTGTAAAATAGGTATTAATAATAATATATAGAGAAAAATAATTACAATGTTAAAATTTTGAGAAATAATTTACAATAATATGGGGAAAAGAATAAAATAAATTCTATCATATTATATTATATGCAATGAGAAGAATTAAAATGGATTTCACTTTATGGAGAATTAAATTGAAAATGTAAATAAAAAAATTATAGAAATTTAAAAATAAGCCTAAATAAACTTTAAACAGACTATTAAATTTTCTTAAACCCTTTTACTAAAATTCAAACTCACATATAAAATCTAAAAAAAAAATGACATGCAAACCCTTTTACTAAAATTCAAACTCACATATAAAATCTGAAGAAAAAAAATGACATGCAACTACCAATCGAATTTCATCAAATACACCCAATAGATCCCTGAAACAAATTATTAATATTAAATTTAATAAAACAAAAGAGAACAATAATAATTAACGGAAAACTCAGTTTCAATTGCTCAGAACCCATCCTCCAATAATGGCCAATGGCAAGTAGACTATCTAGGTGGGAAGTTGAAAGTGGAAGATTCCAATTCGTTCGTTTTCATTTTCTGCAGCCAATGCGCACCCCAACAACCATTTCTTCTCTTCTTCATTCCACCGAATTATATGCAGTTTTATTGAATTGTTTAAAATCAACAATTTTATTGAATTGTCGAAAATCAACATGTCATAGGCTTATTAGGCACATTTTGGAGCTTTTGAATTTTCTAATGACTCAGAGGCAATTAGTGACGAGTAGACGCATTGAGCGACTATTGACGTTGCCGAAATACTGGGACTGGAGTAATTAGATTGAGGAATTCAAAAAAAGTCATCCGTTGTGGTCTTGACTTTATCCATGGGGAGAGTGTGGAGTAGAGTAAACATTTATTTAGGCCTATGTAAAAGTCCAAAATAAATATGTAAATATTTATTTATATCTTAGTAAAATTCCAGTAGACATATTGTACCTTACCCTGTTGGTTATTGTTGGCAACATGAATTCATTATAAATCTAATTCTGTCTCTACCTCACAATGTTGGTTATTGTCAGCAACATGAATTCATATTAACATCTAATTATCTCTGTATCTCACCCTGTTCGTTATTGTTCGCAACATGAATACATGTTAACATCTATTTAATATACCATATGGAAGGTCACTAATCAAATTATATATAAACTTCGTACAAATAACTTCTATGATGATTTTAAGCATGCATAGTATCCAATGAAAGAGATACACTTCAAATGAATTGAATGCTTGCATTATCATATCCATGGTCAATTTAATAAAATTTCACTTATTCTAGTAATGGACCATGACATCATGAATGACAGATTTTTTTTGTAACAACCACTATACTATTCAATCTGTATTTGAAAATCAGATTTTTTTCTAACTATTTATAATTGATATATTCCTTTTTCCTTAGGAAAAATTATAATTTTATAATGACAAAAAAATTAAATGTTGTAGATGTTGATAATGCATTTAATCATGCCAATCAAAATTGGTGATCACAGAGACAAAAAATATGACTCCAAAATGGTGGTAAACAGGTTACCCTTTTCTCCATTTCTTATTTTTAACCATTCTCCATTCTCCTTAGGAAGTAGTGGCAATTACAAGTGCTAGATGGGTCCCTTCATTCATTCTTGGATTTTCCTTATCTGAATCCAAACTTTGAGATACATGATGAGATTTTGAGTCCCTTATCTCCATTGCTACGGGGACCATCTCCTTCCTCGATTTGTTTGTTGGAGTTCCTGAAACTTCATGATTAATGCTCCCCTTTTCTATGTTTTCTTGTGTATTTTGGGCTTCTTCATTGATAGGAGGATCTGTTTCTTCATCATCATATTCTTCACCAGGAAAATTCTATGGGAATTGCCATCCCTTGGGTTCCTTTCTTGTTTTCTTCTTCCTTTGACGAATTTTCCTGGCATCATGACATGAATTTGAAGATGTCTCATTTTTCGGCTTATTCGACATCTAAATGTTGTGTTCCAAAAATATAGGAACTATGATGAGCACTTCTTCTTGTGTGTAAACAGAATATGATCCATCAATCGTTTGTTGAATTCTACCTCCACATAAATTATTGCGATTGTGTAGATTTTTTGCTCAAACATTTGTGTATCTTTCTTGATGTATCACCCTAATATGTTCCCAATGGCTTCTCTCAGTTTATGGAAAAAAAAATGTAGGGGTACACTATGCAATCTAACCCAAACTGACATTCAAGATACTACCATTATATTGGCATCGAAAGCTAGGAACCAAGGGGTGACCAAAAGTCCCATAGAGACCCATAAACATGAACCCTCTTGTAATATATATTCACAATCCTCTCACGATGCAAAATTTACTATGAAAAAGCCCTTGGAGAAAAGGTTCATCTCAAAATTTATTGTCCAATTTCGGAATATCTAATGGAAGAGATCCACCTGTTTTGGCCAAAAACTATTGAATCTGCATAGTACTGCTTGAGATTAATATGCTATGCATAAATAATTTGTATATGGTAGATTTACAGTCATTACTGGGATTTGATTCAGTTGTTCCACTATGTAGGGGCCGAGTATATTGTGTTTTTAATTTAGTGTTTTTGAGGAAACAAATTTTCCTTTGAGGATATATATGAATGAAAAGACTCCATTTACTTGCCCTTGATTCGATTAAAAAATATATTAATAAATTGTATTACAAATGTGTATATATATATATTAATGTATATTAATATAAATATTAGTGATTAAAAAAAATTGAATGCATAATTTACAAATTTGAAATACATATAAATGAATTTGTGAAAAAATTTTGTTATGTTGATGGTGTGTATACCTTATAATAGGATTTCTAGACAGATTGTATACCTAAGTAGCTAATGTAAGTAGCTAACATAGGCGATACCTCCATCAAGACTAGCATCATCATAACCTTAATGGAACCATACATAGAGATCAAAGCTATCATCATTATAACATCAATACAAATACGTCTATCCTTTACTACTATCACCATCATGATATTAATAGAGAGTACACATAACGATTAATTATATCGTAATCATAATATTAATAGAGAACATACATATCCATCACATTCACTGATAATGGAGTCACGTTTCTGGATCCTCAGCTTGAGTTACTCGTAGACTAAAGTATGTAAGATAATGTCATATTAGAGTCAAGAAACTAGAGTGGGCACTACACCTTACATGAATCCAAACTTTCAGATACATAATGAAATTTTGAGTCCCTTGTCTTCATTTCTACAGTGAATCCCATCTCCTACCTCGATGTGTTTCGTCGAATTCCTGAAACTTGATGATTAAGGCTCCCCTTTTCTACATTTTCTTGTGTATTTTGGTCTTCTTCATTGGTAGGAGGATCCACTTCTTCATAATCCTCTTCTTCATCAGGAAAATTATGTGGCAATTTCCATCCCTTTGGTTACTTTCTTGTCTCCTTCTTCCTTTGAGGCACTTTCTTGACATCAGGGAATGAATTTTGTGGATGCCCCATTTGTTGGCTTATTCGACATCTAAATGTTGTGTTCCAAAAATCTAGGAACTGTGTCAAGCATTTCTCATTTTGTGTCAACAAAATATGATCTGACAATCCTTTGTTTAATTCTACCTCCACATAAATTATGGCGATTGTGTAGATTTATTACTCAAATATTTGGGTATATTTATTTATATATCACCATAATATGTTCCCAATGGCTTCTATCACTTTCTAGAGCCAAAAATATAACGATACATTATACAATCTAACCCAAACTGACATTCAAGATACTACCATTATATTGGCATTGAAATCTGGGAACTAAGGGGTGACAAAATGTCCCATAGAGCCCCAAAACCATGGATCCTCTTGCAATATAGATTCACGATCCTCTCACGATGTAAATTTTACTATGAAAAAGCCCCTGGAGCAAAGATACATCTCACAATTTATTGTACAATTTGTGAATATCCAATGGAAATGATCCACTGGTTTTGGCCAAAAACTATTGAATTTGCATAATAATGCTTGAGATTCATATTGTGTGCACAAATCATTTGTTTATGGTAGATTTACAGTCATTAGTTGGATTTGATTCAGTTGTTCCACTATGTAAGAGTTGGGTATATTGTGTTTCTTATCTAGTGTTGTTGAGGCAACAAATTTGGATTGGAGGATATCTATGAACTAAAAGTCTCCATTTCCTTACCCTTGATTTGATTATGCTCCTTTGTGAATACTAGATCCTAACACTCCCTGTGTGCCCTTCGAATTTATTGGTCGAGGTGATCCTCCTCGAAGCCTCCAGTTTAATATGATGGTGGATGATGGGAGCATGTTATAATCTTGTAACATCACATCTTCCTGCATGGATTTTCCTCTGAACATTAGACTTTGTAGGAGCATCAGGATACCTAGAGTGTGCATGCTATTGTGCTTTAATTGTTTGATGTTCTCTGTGTCCCGAAACCAAAATAATCTTGATTTTCCATGTGGGGATTTGATAAAAAAATGGAAGGCTACCGGATAAAGTGCCCATACTTGACAGTCACACAGATCTTCAGACGAATCAATGAATAAGTGTGGAGATGCAAAGAGTGAGAGGGGTTTATATGGTAGTATTAAATTCATAAGCGATGGCCAAACCACCGAACCCACCCACTTTGATGGAGGAAAATTCTGATATGGAAAAATGTGAAGCAGACTCTCCATATCTAACATTACTCCTCCATTTCGACAACCTAATGTACTTAGGGGATTGGGAATATCCAGATCTGGGATATTTAACAACAGACCTATGAAATGATGTGTTTTAGGTGGAACATTCACTTCTCTAGACAAGGTTTTTCCTTCAGATCTGATCAATAGTTCTATTGTGACTAAGAGAAGACAATTATAACATTTTTGTATTCAAGCTTCTACGATCCATACTAAATTAAGCAAAATATTTCAGTAGAAATCACATAAGAGAAATTTTTGGCCCATGTGTTTTGAACCAACAAGTTTGGTTCATCATTTTGGTACTTATGATGAACCACACTTTCTCGTTCGAAATGTGTTAGCCAAAACTTTCTCTTATGTGATTTCTACCGAAAGACATTTCTTAAGTTATAAGATTTATGCTCCATACTCGCCTTAATCCTACACAGGTCCATTCCAACCTCATGAATGGGACGTCCTTCACTTCTATCTATGCCATTGTGTATGTACAGGGTAAGAACATACTCTGCATCGACAATCTGGTGAATGATACTACCGATGGCCCAAGCTGTCAGTCTCCATCCCCATGCAGGAGATTGAAACCAGTATTGAATCCATTCAAACACTCCATTATCAGACCCGCGAGAGTGAGATCATTCCCTAGCGATCACGTAGAAGGTGGATTTGATGTCTGAAGGAACCCAACCACATAAGGAAAGAAAAAACACTAAGAAACCCTAGCCATCACACCAAGCCCATCCTCCTGACACAGTTCCCCTTTCAATATTTAATTTGATTTTTTAATTAATATATTCTTAACTTAAATTTTAATCAATTTTTTTTATTTAATTCAATGATTGTAAGTTCATAATTAGCGTATTAATTAATTAATTTTTTATGGTACAAAATGGGTGAAGTTTATACCTTGTCAAATCTATTTAGTATAAAATGAAAATTTCACAAATATTTTTAGTCAATAAATTTTATAGATACAAATGACCATGAAAATACCACAAGTAATAATGACTATGGATTTTCCTTTAAAGAATCATCACTAGTTTTTGTATGTTTGAAAATTACATGTTCTCATGATTTCTTTTAATCAATATATACTTTTAAAAAATACAAATAATCAGAACATCACAGGTGACTATGAGCATGCATATCCTTTTAACCACAATCATTCAATGCAAAATTAAAAATATATCAAACATAATAAACATAAAATTTAAAAATTAATTTACAAATGGATGTTTTCTGATGATAGAATTTTAAACGTATGTGGTTTTATTTTATGCTATGTATTTTTGTTGCACTTTTGTTTTCCTGTGATTGTTCGTTTGGGTATAATATTTTTACACATAAGTAGTATGATATGTTGAAAATAATACTGAGAGGGGGCATGAAACAGTATTATCTAGTCCTTTTAACAATTCTTCATTATTTATACTTTGAATTATTTTTGCATATCAGTACCATAAAACAATGTGCATGAACAAGAAAACAGACAGTCACATCAAAGAACACCAGATATAAGGTGGAAACCCAATGTGGGTGAAAACCACCTGCTGCAATATGTCTCTATCTTCTTTCAAATTAGAAACTCCTTTTACAATGATATTGTACTGGTGCAGTCCTTTACCAGTACGCAGGATGCAACCTGCAGAGAGCTACAACTCTCTCTCATTTTCAAGTCTCTCCTGGAAGGGAGCTACAACCCCCTACTTCTTTTCTTTCAAGGACCACTTTTCAATAATTTTCAAACTGGATCCATAAATATCAAATGATCATCAAATACCAGTAAGTCGCCCAGATAACCAGATCCAAAATAACATAAAACTAAACCCAGAACACCTTCTGCGGTGCCTCTTGCGGCGCCTCCTACGGCATCTCCTCCGGCACCTCTTGCGGTGTCTCCTGTGGTGCCTCCTGCGGCGTCTCCTGCGGCGCCTCCTACGGCATCTCCTGCGGCGCCTCCTATGGTGCCTCCTGTGACATCTCCTGTGGCGCCTCCTGTTGCGTCTCCTGCGGTGCCTCCGGTGGCATCTCCTGCGGCGCCTTCTGTGGTGTCTCCTGCGGCGCCTTTTGTGGCGTCTCCTATGGCGCCTTTTGCATCTCCTGCAGCGCCTCCTGTGGCGTCTCCTACGGTGACTCCTGTGGCGTCTCCTGCGGCACCTTCTGTGGCGTCTCCTGTGGTGCCTTCTGCGGTGTCTCCTGTGGTGCCTTTTGTGGTGTCTCTTGCGGTGCCTCCTGCGGCGTCTCCTGCGGTGCCTCCTGCGGCGTCTCCTGTGGCGCCTCTTGCGGCGTCTCCTGCGGCGCCTCCTGCGACGTCTCCTGTGGCACCTCCTGCGGTGTCTCCTACGGCCCCTCCTGTGGTGCCTCCTGTGGCGTCTCCTGTGGCGCCTCCTGTGGTGTCTCCTGCGGCGCCTCCTATGGCGTCTCCTGCGGCGGCTTCTGTGGCATCTCCTGCGGCACCTTCTGTGGCGTCTCCTGTGGCGCCTTCTGCGTCTCCTGCAGCGCCTCCTGTGGTGTCTCCTGCGGTGCCTTTTGTGGCATCTCCTGCGGCACCTTCTGTGGCATCTCCTATGGTGCCTTCTCCGGCGTCTCCTGTGGGCCCTTCTGTGGCGTCTCCTGCGGCGCCTCCTGGGGCATCTCCTGCGGCGCTTCCTGCAGCGTCTCTTGCGGCGCCTCCTGCAGTGTCTCCTGCGATGCCTCCTATGGCGCCTCCTGCGGTGCCTCCTGCGGCGTCTCCTGCAGCACCTCCTGCGGCGTCTCCTGCAGCATCTCCTGCGGCGCCTCCTGTGGCGACTCCTGCGGTGCTTCCTGTGGCATCTCCTGCGGCGCCTCCGTACTTCCGCAGCTGTAGTGCTCGAGAGATCACCCTTCACAGATTCGCTTCACTTCACTTTCATATAGATTGAGCTTTTGAAACAATAACCCAATATTTCAGATCTTAAGATATTCAACCCAAAAGTATACACAAGACAAATGATCTCCTTTGCTTTATATAGGCAAGCTCTTCCTCAAATCATGGACCAATACCACGGGCCAAAACCATAACAAACCAATACCATTAGCTCAATATTAGGGATCAACATGTCTGTTGAGATGCCATGGTCCAAAAACCATAGGTTCAAATTACAAGGACTAACTACCATGGACCAAAGGTATGTTTTCCCACATGAAATAAACTTTTCTCTGCATAAAATTCCGTGAACTTTTCTCCACATGAAATAAACTTTTATAAACTTTTCTCTGCATAAAATTCCGTGAACTTTTCTCCTGCGTACTTCTAAATTCTCATCATATTGAGAGCCATGCCATGGGTGTTGCCATCAAGTACAACATCTGTAACATATAACCATACCAGAAACATAATGCCAACAATCTCCCCCTTTGGACTTGATGGCAACCTCAAAAACTTCAGCGACATTCTCCCCCTTTGACATCAAGGGCAAAGGGTTATGCTCCCCCTAAGAACATGGTCCCCCTGAATATGAACCAGATCTGCAAAGAAGAACCATAAACCACCAGACACCATGAATTACCAAGAAAGAGATAGAGACATATTGCAGCTATATTCAGACCATCTCCCATGATCTCCTTTTGTACATCCCTCCATAATGCCAACAATGCATTATATTCTCCCCCTGTACCTGTGTCGCAACCCAGCACATGTACGCATATACCCTAGATGAATCATGCGTGCAACCAACAATCAGAAGAGTCTCAACAATAAGATGATGCATCAACAACCCCCAGCTTTTGCCTGAGGTATTCAAAAGTCTTGCTGGGCAATGGTTTGGTGAGAATATCAGCAACTTGTTCCTTAGAAGGAACATACTCCAACTTGACCTTTTGTT
>APFE031671564.1:0-28113 GCA_000404065.3 Pinus taeda | reverse complement strand
CCATGGGAAGGAGACACTGTTTTCAATGTGGAAAACATTGAAAGATCTATATCAGAATAGCAGTGATCAGAGGAAGCTGGCACTGAAAGACAAGCTTCGAAAGATCAAGTGTGAAAAGGGCGACATGATCTCTATGTATCTGAACAAGCTCACCACACGCAGGGATGCACTTGGAAGTGTAGGGATCGTGACATCTGATGATGACATGGTCAGTCTTGCACTCCTCGGTCTTCCTAAGAGCTAGCATAGCTACCAGGACTCGGTTAATGGAAGAGAGAAACTGCCAGATTGGGAACGAATTTGGTCGGATTTGATGCAAGAGGAGATAAGAAGAAGCACAAGAGATGGTTCTTCATCCATGGAGGATGAAGAAAATTGTGCCTTAGCGAGTAAGGCGAAGAAGGGAAAGGAGAAGGTTTCTCATTCCAAATCCAGTTCTTCCCATGGTTAGAAGAAGTTTGACAAATCGAAAGTGCAATGCTTTCGTTGTCATGAGGTGGGCCATTTTGCTACAAATTGTCCACTGAGGAAATCCAAGAAGGGATCTTTGGAAGGATCAGAAGGTGAGGCACTGGCCTCACAGTTCGAGTTGGATTTCACACTGTTCGCATGCATAATTTCATCCATGGTGGGAAGTGGTTGGTTTCTTAACAGTGGAGCTTCTTTCCACATGACCGGCGACAAGAGGTTGTTCAGTACTTTGGAGGAGAAAGATCTCTAGATACTCATAACGATGGGTAATGATGAAAAGTACAATGTCTCAGGTGTAAGCACGGTTATTTTTTCAGAAAGAGCATGGAGCTCAAATTACCTTGACCGATGCCAAGTATCTACCAGTACTGAAGAGAAACTTGGTGTCGATCGTGATGCTGTAAGATAGAGTCTATGATGTAGTCTTCAATAAAGGAAAGGTTTTCCTTAGACACATCATCACTAGACAGGTGAAGCAAATCAGTTCACAGGTCAAGAACCTGTATGCTCTTGAGGTTCAAGATGCATGCAAAGCCTCGAGGAGCAAGGCAACTGATGGAGACTTGGTGGTTGAGAGGGAGAGTACATTACCTCTCAACATGCAATGCCAGAAGAAGTCTCAGGCGATTGTGGAAGAGCCACAATTGGTGAAGCAATTTCAGGAGGTTGTGGAGCAACCACAACTAGAGAAGCTAAGAGGAGATCAAGTAGAGACATCTACTCATGTAGAGACCTCCAATAGGGGGAAACTTCAAGCCAGGTGGGCAGAAGGATCACATGCAGCCATACCTCCAAGTAGGAGGTGGGGCGATGTGGAGTGATCGTCCCAAGGAGGAGG
Organism: Pinus taeda; assembly: GCA_000404065.3. Lineage (NCBI taxonomy): Eukaryota > Viridiplantae > Streptophyta > Pinopsida > Pinales > Pinaceae > Pinus > Pinus taeda. Next base: position 26,804 of record APFE031671564.1, on the reverse strand, counting down.
GGTAGGATCCTTGAGGCACCTAGCCTCTTTAATTCGACTTTGCTACAGGAGCCCCGATGAGGAGTAGCAGGACTGACTGATTGGGTACAGACAAATGCGGATGGAGAGGCAGAGAGAGCTATGGTGCAAGAGTCCCAAGACTGTGTAGAGCTAGCAAACTGCAACAATGCGAGAGGCACAGGAGTGTTGCACCAGTGCAGTATGGCACAGAGAGGTGTGCAACGGTGCGAGATGCACGAAGTGTTGTAGCAACTCAGAGGTCAGAGAGGGAGCACTTGTTAGCAACAGATAAAGCTTCAGCATCAGAGTATGTTTCTAGCCCAACAGAGAGGTCAGTGGGGAGTTTTTTACTCCGAGAGTTGCTGGAGCAACCACACTTGGTAGAAGTGTTGCATGCTAAACATTCCAGAGGTATAGGATCGGGTTTGAGTTGAATGCCTTTCTTGTTGACAGGGAGTGTTGAAAATAGCAACGAGAAGTGCTAAAAATAGAAGTGTTAAAAATAGCACTGTTGTAAATAGCAGTTTGGGTACCAATGCTGGATTGGGCAACAGGGAATGAAAAATGGAAGTGCTAAAAATAGAATTGCCATTTTTAGCAGTTCGGGATGGATTCCTATTTTTAGTCAATCCCTAGACTAAAATAGGAAGTAAAATTCGAATTTGAACTGAACAGCTGTTTGAAAATAAATTAATTAATTCACCATGAGTTAATTAGTTGTGAAAAATCAAACATGAAGTTTATGTCAGGACATGCAACAGTTTCTCTATTAATTGAGGAATTTATCCATCAATTAAAGAGATAAAAATGAGTTCTATATTGAGTAGTAATTAGTTGGCTCAGTTAACTAAGTCAAGTCCAGTTATATTTGATCTAAACAATTTGTTTAAATTAAGTAAGTTCATTTAGTTAATGCATGCTTGAATATAACTATTGTTCTTCAAATAACTTAATATTCTCTCATGAATAACTCACGCATGTCAGTTCAGATAGAGACCCAGTTGAGATTAGAGAAGGGACAGTGTACTATCAGTTGGATGAATATTTTTCCTATAAAGGAAGCTCATCCATGATGAGGATTTATCTCCTTCAGGAATGCGTAGTTGGATCAAAGGTTAGTGAGAGTGTAAAGAGGTCAATTCACATAAGTGGTTGCACTGGACCCCATTCAGAATTGCACAAAGAAATAGGAGGCTTGGAGAGCAGACCAGAGGTTAGATAGAGGCCTTTAACTGTCTATGAGCAGCAAAGGTATTGCAAAGAGAGCATGATAGCTTTTGAGCTGATTTTTTTTGTAGTACTGGCTATATTTCCACTTGTATGATAATACAAAGTTGGGGTTTTAGGCTGAGGCTTTCCCCGGATTATGTCTTCTATGTTATGTGTGATTTATTCCTTCTTATCAGTTATATGTGTTCTTATTGATATTGCTCATGTTCGATTAAGCTTCCACTAAATTGGTTGTAGAGGTAGATCAAGTATTTTGCTTTAGTTTATTGCATTATCAGGTGATCTACAATGGGAATTTCTACACTATCTAGCAGCAACAAACTTTCGACTTCCCTAGTACCAGAACTTCAATCCTGCAGAACTTCAATCCAGCTGAACTTCAACCCAGCAGCAGAACTTTGACCTGCAGTGCAATCTAGAATTTCAACCCCAGTAGTAGCCCAGTAAATTCACAGGTGTGAGAGAGAGACAACCCAGAAACTTCGATTTTCTTCCCCAGTAAATCTCCTTTTGTTTCTTCTACAATTTCATATTCTTCTACCTCTTTCTCTTGGATATTGAACTTGTGTGAGTGATCTCCAAATGAATCGAACTACACTATATAGATAGCCTCTCCTAGAGTTCGAATTACCCTCATGTAGGCCGACTTGGTGTGGAGGTGACAAATGACTTATTTTACTCAATAATAATTCTTTTTACATGATTCAAAAGCCCAAGAAGGATCTCATTAAATGGACAATGACTTTAATGACTCAAGACAAAACCTTGAAGTCCTCGCTGGGAACTTTGAGCTAAAACATAATGACCCAAGCATAAAACTCATGCTTTAATAAGTCATAATAATAATAATAATAATTTCTTTTTATTTCTTTCGATAAATACATTTCATTATACAATTATGAAGACTGAACCTAGTTACGTTCTTCAACACTCCCTAGAGCAATTTACTTCAATTTTTCATATTAGCCCAATGTCAATATTCAGATTAGCAATCACATTAGCACGATAGTAAAATGCAAATAGAACATAAACATAAACAATAGAAGAAAAGCCAAGACAAGTGGACACAAGATGTGGCACCAGCCAAGGACAAACCACAATGTGGGGAAACTCTTGATCAATTCTTCTTATATTCTTCAATAGTTCAACAAAGAGAGAGATAGTACAAATATACAAATCTGAGCTTTTATGACAGCAGTAGAAAGTACATCATTATGTAGCATATCTTGATGCAACATTCCTCCAATTGCTAGCCGCTCCAACAATTCTGGTTAGGGCACAATATGCAGCCCTAAACTCCCTTGATTGTGATAAATTGCTGATCTGACAAGGGCACCTGAAGTTGTCCTAAACTTCCTTCATAATCTTCAAATAGTCATAAGAGAGAAGCTCTAAGAAACCCTTGCTATGATGCTATGGCCTGTGGCCTAGCACATACCAACATTGTAGTAAATGTCCTCAAAACAACATCAGCATATATGAGCACCCAATCTACATATGAAACTAGCCCTACATAGATCTAATCTAAGTCTGAGGCCAGCCTTCTTCAACACACAACCTCACCTTATTTGGCTATGGCTCTTATTCCTTGAAGGCGGACTTTAACCTATACCTGGAACAACCTCTATCATTGTGTTGTCACCTATAACAATTTGACCATGATGTTTATACGCTTCTTCTTGTTGTGTTGGGGTTTCTTTTGGTTGTGGCTAAGGTCCCTCCTTTGTTGTAGCTAGGGTTCCCTTGCTGGCTGTGGATAGTGACCCTAATGTCCCTTACTAGCTGTGGATTAGGCCTGCGTATAATGCCTACTTGACTGCGGCCAAATCTAGACTTTGTTAATAGCTGCTAGGACTATGAATAAGTGTCTTCTTTGTTGCAAAATAAGGGCTTCACAAAACTGCGGCTAGGCGTTCATTTTGAGTTGCAAATAGGAGCCTTTTTAGACAATGAATAGGAGCCTTTTCAGATAGCATATAGGTCTCCACTTTGAGTTGCGTATGGTCCTCTCTTGACATCAGATTAGGGCACCTTTTAGACTGCAGCTAGGGCATGAATGAACTGTGGCTAGGGCACATCTAAACTGTGGATAGAAGCCTCTCTTCACTACGGCTTGAACTCCTTTAGGACAACGTATAGGGCTTCTCCTTAGGACTGCAATTAGGGATCTTTCTTTCTGGCCTCTCTTTCCACCAAAACCCAAATGAATGGAGAGAGATCACAAGAGATGAGTGTGTAAAATGACTTGAAGACCTCTTCTATTTATAATGCAACGCTGAGGATAAGTTAGGGTAATTTGGTTGTTGGCCGACCTTGACAAATTGTCAATAATATAAATAAATTCATATCTTCATAAATACATGTCGGAATCGGATGATCTTTAGATCAATCCTACACCTCTCAAAGAGAGGAATCCAAGAAAAATATTAGCTGCCATAAATAAGATGACCCACATGGAATTTGGCCCTAGTTGCCAATTTTAACACTCCCTCTCAACTAGGGAGAACTCCATCTGCTAATCCATCTGCCAGTCTATACTATCTCTACCATCAATGCAGTGCCCTGCACTGCTCTGCTTTGCTATGCTAAACTATGAAGAAGAAGAAGTGATCAAGAGCGTATCATACCATTCTCTACTAACCCGAAGTCAGTCCTAGATGAAAGAGAGTGTTTCATACCACTCTTACTGATTTGGAATCAGTTCCAAATAGAGAGAGTCTCATACCACTTTTACTAATCCGAAATCAGTTCCAAATAAAGAGAATGTCTCTTACCACTCTTACTAATCTGAAATCAGTTCCAAATAAAGAGAGTGTCTCATACTACTCTTACTGATCTGAAATCAGTTCCAAATAAAGAAAGTGTCTCATACCACTCTTATTGACCCGAAGTTAGTTCCAATTGATCCCAGATCAATATCATCCTAGCATAGGGAGTACGGTGGTACACGATGCGTCCATTGGTAGTACTATTGTTCCTATCCTCATCTCCCTACTCATTGGCCAGATGAGAGGTACTTCCCATGATTCCCAAACAACATGGGTAGGATGTCTCAACAAGAGAAGGATGAACCACTCATCTTGCCTACATGTCACCATGGGTATCCCAGGGGAAGGCTAAACCACTCACCCTGTACACAACAAATCACTAGGAGAAGGCTAGACCACTCACCCTATGATTGTGTCTCAGCAGGAGAAGAATGAACCACTCATCCTGCCTACATAGCAAACCACTAGAGGAAGGTTGAACCACTCACCCTATAGTTGCTCATCACTCCAAGAAGTACCCCATGCCCCCCGGGAGCTCCTAGAGCTCAATATCCATATCATATAGGACGCTTAGAAGAGGGTCTCTCCACGACTCCAATTCATTCATGGAAGGCTAAGAACTTGACCTTCCCCAGGGGCTTTGTCAGAATATCAACAACCTGCACATCAGTCCCAATGTGATGGAGCCTTATTGCTCCTTGTTGTACCATATCCCAAATAAAGTGGTGCCTGATGTCTGTGTGCTTGGAGCGATCATGAAATACAGGATTATCTGATAATCGAATCTGACTCTGGCTGTCACAAAGGATCACGGTGGTATCCAGCACGTGTCCAAACAACTCACTGAAGAGCTTCTTTGACCAGCCAGCTTCACACAAGCCCATACCCGCAGTTATGAATCCGACCTCAGCGGTACTCAAAGCAACTGACTTTTGCTTCCCGCTCTACCAGGATATCGAAGCAGAACCAAAAGAGAACCAGCACTCAGAACTTAGAAGTGCTTTTGCGATTCACCATACTGCCCGCCCAATCAATATCAGAATAACCAAGTAGCTTCACAGATCTGGCAGTGTATCTCAGTCTATGAGCGATTATGCCCCAACGATATCTCAGAAGATTCTTGGCACCAATCCAATGTGAGTGATGAGGCTCAACCATATATTGGCTCAACATGCTAACTGCAAAACATATATCCAGACGAGAGTTCACCAAGAACATCAATGCTACTATGAGTTGACGAAACTCAAAGGCATTTCCCAATTCAGGTCCGGCAGCACTACCGCATAACTTCTTAAAGTTAAGCTCCATCGGGGTAGTCATAGGCTTGCAGTCCACCATTCCAAATTTGAAATCCAACTCCCTCTTACGTTTGTAAATGAGAGGGTCTGCACCTGTCAAAAAGAGGTCGTCCACATAAAGTACCAATATGAGAGGTCTATCATCCACAACTAGCTTCATCAAATAACAATCAATCCTCTCATACCAAGCCCGAGGTGCTTGCTTTAAATCCTAGAGAGCTTTCTTCAACTTGCATACATGAGATTCCCGATCATGAATCTCAAACCTCTCAGGTTGTTCCACATCTGTGCTCTTGCTATTACATGAGGGGAATGGTCTCTTATAAGTTTTCCTTCGGTACATCTTGGACATGTACCTTCATGCTCTTCTTTGAATTTAGGTATCCTTGTCACCATCTATCTCACAACGAGTAGGGTCTTTCAATTAAGATGGGTAGACTTCCAATGCCATTGAAGAGGTGTCAAACGTCATTGTCCCCAATGGACTTCTTGCAACTTGATACAAAGTGCCAACCCTGAACCCAAGAGTAAAAGCATCTTTAAAATTCCTTTTCCAAGCACGTGCCTTTCCATCGATGAATGCCACCTTGTAACCTTTGTCTTCCATTGCCGAAATGGACACCAAGTTCTTCTTGCGATCAAGTACAAAAAGAACTTCTTGTAAATGAATTGTGTTACCCTGATTCAATTTAAGGTTAACATTCCCTACACCCTTTACGCGATAGGTGGCATCGTCTCCAAGAATAATCTCCACGTTTGTTTCTTTCTCTATCAAATTAGAGAGAGCTTCCTTGTATCTGGTGAAGTGCCTTGAAGCATCACTATCAATGAGCCAATCGCCCAAAGTGTCTGAAGGAGAGGTAGTGGACAGGGCCAATATAAGATAATACGCCTTTTGCTTATCAAAAACAACATTTGGTTCTTCATACCTGGAGTTCCTTGCTTTATTGGAGGGTCGACCATTTCCTTGATGTCCTACATTCCTTTTCCTTTGCCATTGTACCTGTCATTCCTTCAATCATTGTTATTGAAGTTGCCACTAAAATGATTGTCATCATCATCATGAGATGTGTCCCTTCTATTTGGAGTCTGGACAATCCCTTGCATAGTGGCCAAACTTATTGCAGGCAAAGCACCTGCCTTTCCTTCCTCCCTTAGATCAAGACTTTCCATGGAAATGACCTTTAGATCTTGCATTGTTTCTCCTTTTGGCATGAGTGAAGAAAGTAGTGGGGTTGCCTTTATTAAAAGGCATTTCTTCCTCCACCATTCTAGTTTCTTCTTGAATGTATCTCGACATCAATTCTTCAAACCCCGGAATTCGATCATTATTGAGAATAGTGGTTCTAAATATATAGCATTTGGGTGGGAGTCCTCCAAGGGTAGTGATAGAAAGTTCCCTGTCATATATGATTTCTCCAATCGATAGAAGATCATTCTTGATCTCGAAGATCCTTAAGAAGTAGGATTGAATATCCTTGTCCTTTCCCTTCTTAATATCCTTCAACTTATTTTTGAGGAACAAAATTTGATTTGTATCACTAACCTTGAACATGCTTACCAATCTGTTGTAGATTTCATTGGAGGTGTTCAAATCGGAGATGTAGGCCACCAGATGCCTGTCAATGGGATCTTTGATAATCTTCTTCGCTTTGACTTCACCCTTGGTGTACTTGTTCTTTGTAGCAATTGATGCATTTGATGGAGGTTCAGGGATTTTACCCTTCAAATAATCCAACACTTCTTGTTCTTCCAATGTCAAATCAAGAGACATCTTCCATCCGTGATAGTCAAACTTTTCACGGAGTTTGTCTTCAGTCGGGAAGTGGGATGAGGAACCCATTGAACCTTTGACCTTGTCCAACTATCTTCAGTGATTTCTCTTTCACTCTTACTTGGGCATTGTCTTCACCTCACCTCTGATACCATGTTAAATTTAGGTATGTTCTATGCTTAAAGCAATTTACTTCAATTTTTCATATTAGCCCAATGTCAATATTCAGATTAGCAATCACATCAGCACGACAGTAAAATGCAGATAGAACATAAACATAAACAATAGAAGACAAACCCAGACAAGAGGACACAAGATGTGGCACCAACCAGGGACAAACCCCAATGTGGGGAAACCCTTGATCAATTCTTCTTATATTCTTCAATAGTTCAGCAAAGAGAAAGATAGTACAAATATACAAATCTGAGATTTTATGACAGCAGTAGAAAGTACATCATTATGTAGCATATCCTGATGCAACATTCCTCCAATTGCTAGCTGCTCCAGCAATTCTGGTTAGGGCACAATATGCAGCCCTAAACTCCCTTGACTCTGATGAATTGCTGATCTGATAAGGGCAGCTAAAGTTGTCCTAAACTTCCTTCATAATCTTCAAACAATCCTAAGAGAGCAGCTCTAAGAAACCCTTGCTAAGATGCTATGGCATGTGGCCTAGCACATAGCAACACTATAGTAAATGTCCTCAAAACAGCATCAATGTATATGAGCACCCAATCTGCGTATGAAACGAGCCCTACATAGATCTGATCTAAGTCTAAGGGCAGACTTCTTCAACATACAGCCTCACCTTATTTGGTTGTGGCTCTTATTCCTTGAAGGCAGACTTTAACCCATACCTGGAACAGCCTCTATCACTGTGTTTTCACCTAGCGATCTGACCATGATGCTTATATGCTTCTTCTTATTGTGCTGGGGTTTCTTTTGGCTGTGGCTAAGGTCCCTCCTTTGTTGCGGCTAGGGTTCCCTTGCTGGCTGTGGATAGTGACCCTAACATCCCTTACTAGCTGCGGATTAGGCCTGCATATGATGCCTCCTTGACTGTAGCCAAATCTAGGACTGCGAATAAGTGTCTCCTTTGCTGTGGAATAAGTGCTTCACAAAACTGTGACTAGGGATTCATTCTGAGCTGTGTATTAGGCCTTTTCTTGACAGCGAATAGGAGCCTTTTTAGACAGTGTATAGGTCTCCTCTTTGAGCTGCATATAGGTCTCTCTTGACAGCAGATTAGGGCACCTCTTGGACTGCAGCTAGGGCATGAATGCACTGTGGCTAGGGCACATCTGAACTGTGGATAGAAGCCTCTCTTCACTGCGGCTTGAACTCCTTTAGGACAGCGTACAGGGCTTATCCTTAGGACTGCAATTAGGGATCTTTCCATTAGGCCTCTCTTTCCACCAAAACTCAAACGAGTGGAGAGAGATCACAAGAGATGAGTGTGTCAAATGATTTGAAGACCTATTCTATTTATAATGCAATGTTGAGGATAAGTTGGGTTATTTGGTTGCTTGCCGACCTTGACAAATTGTCAATAATACAAATAAATTCATATCTCCATAAATACATGTCGGAATCAAATGATCTTTAGATCAATCCTACACCTCTCGAAGAGAGGGATCCAAGAAAAATATCAGCTACCATAAATAAGATGACCCACATGGAGTTTGGCCCTAGTTGCCAATTTTAACATAGGGAGATATTCATATATATACAAGTACATGGAAGATCTCAAAACACATGAACCACGAAGAGTTCAGGCACACATGGTACCACAGACTAGATTCCTGACCAGGGCAATCTATCTGAGTGGGACTAAGATGGACCAAATCTTTCAGCCTCTCTAGGTACCATTAGCCTTACTTGTTAACCATCAACCTAGGGAAGTAGGTGCATAATGCAAGTTCAGATCTCTATGACCAACGCCACCCTCCCTACTTCAGGAACTAGACATCAACACACAATCTGGCTAGATGTTCTCCGAGGCATAGACAATGCCTCAACACATCAAATCTCTCTGGATCAAACAGATCGGTAACATCAAGCATGCTTCCAAAACTTCGAGAGATTTACCTGAAGAATCACAACCCTAATCAGTAACAACTTTCAAATAAATAAACATAAACCTTTGGGGTCTTCAAACATCTTGATGTTGCTTCACAATTTATCATAGTAGGACTTAGAGGCTTCCCAAACAAATCATGACAGATGATTCCTCAATCATACAACTTGCTTTCCTACTTCACATGCAGCAACATATTCTACAACTAGATTCTGCTTTCCTTCTTTCAGCAGCACCTCAACATTCATTCTCCTATTTCTTCTTCAAGGTATCCATCATGACTATAATATGCCCTCCCCCTCAACTTGGGAGTTATACTCTTTCCTTCATCCAGATTCCCTCTTAACTTAGGTAGATCAACTTCTTTTCCATAGCATTGGAGAATCTTTCATGGCTTCAATCCTTATTATTAAAGTCATCTCGATTATCATCATTCATATAACTTCCTTCATCGTGCTTATCAATCAAATCAACTTTACTTGTGAATATCTTCACCCTCTTGAAGATTATGTACCTACACAACTTAGATAGCAAGTACAACCAAAATACATATATAGAAGCATGAATTTAACTATATCAGAATCATGGAAGCATTAGACTTTAGACATCAAACACCTAAACTTAGTTAGGTTCATAATCAGCAAGAAACACATACTTGTATACTTCACCTTCTTGCTCACGTTTTGTTATAAACCCAAGATCACATTAGTAACTTAATCAAGATATCAATCTCATTATATCTAGGGCCTCAATATTTCTTTCAGAGATATGACAGACTCTACTATCATATATTGCAAACCCTATAAGCAATTCAAACAAGTATAGTTCTACAATGCATCCAACAATCTTAGAACTCATATAATAGACTTCTACTAGGATTTAATGCAAACCCTAGATTCCATAAACGAAGCTTCAACAATCAAACCAATCACAGCACAATCTAAGGTTTCAACAATATGACCAACCATTTTGTAAACCCTAGATTTTATCATCATAATGGAAACAATTTCACCATATCCTAGAATATCAAACTTCTACTAGGGCTTAGTTACAAACCCTAGAACTTACATACTATGAGCATCAACGTTTAGGTTAACACATACATATCTAGGATTTCATAATCATGCACAAGCATATAAATATCTATTAGGTAAGCCCACGACACAAATATCAATACATTTAAAGTCGAACATATAACGATCTTGATTAGGCTAGGGTTTTGATCAAACAGACAAACATACACCTAGGGTTTCATTCCAAGGAGCTTACTCTAGATATTATACAGGTTCTGCTTATAAAACCTAATTTACCAAAACCACAAGCTCTAGGAATACATTACCAAACCCTAAAGGACTAGGGTTTCCATAACAATACTAAAACTCCAAACATGACATTATCATCAAAACCCCAAACATCAAAAGAATAGTATTTTCTAGATTTTATCAGTAACCCTAAGTAGACTAGGGTCTTTCACATTAATATTGGCATACCCTTAGGTTAGGGTTTTACAGAGAACCTATTAGAGTTCCACGAACTTGATGTTTTAATGAGGGTTGATTTAATCTAATGATTAATCACCCAAACAAGAATCTTTAAGATTCAAAGGTCCTAGACATAACACTTGTTAGTAATGTAAAGCAGATTTATTAGAATGAATGAATATACCTTTATCACGAAGAGAACAAATCTTATGGTCTAAGACATATCTTTCAGTTGTTTTTTTAGACAAACCTTCTAGGACATCTGTTGATTTTGGGTAGCATCGGAAGTGCTCTAGCTCTGAAATTTTGTGGAGGGGCTATAACACATGAGATCTCTAGAACCCAGAAACCATTTGGAGAAATTCCACCTGGATGAGGAGTTATTAAAATAATTAATATTTTTAATGAGTTCCTAAATCTAAACTTAGGAAAATAAAAATATTAATGGGTATTAATAAGAATACAGGTGACAAACTTCTAAGTGACGAGGATAAAGTCTGTTTCAATCATAGTTGTTGATTCGGGACTTAATCTCGGCTATTGAGTCATCAACAGGAAAAGTACAAGAGGAGGCTCGAGGGTCAGTTGGAGATACACTTGAGAGATCAGTGAGTTCAATTTTTCTGGGGCGAGGTTCGCTGAGAAAATCGAACAAGTGATCTGTTGCAACAAAGGGGCGGGGATAGTTGAGGTTGGAGGATCTTCTCCAAGATCCCGAATACACAACAGAGAGAGGTAGAGAGACGCCAGAGGAGGCAGCGCAGACCCAGAGAGATTGGTGTTGGGTCAGGAAGGGCCCACGCATTTCTAGTGCTGGAGTAGAGCCACACTCTAGCAAGAATTCCGAATTCAGACGGGGAGCAGCAAGATCAGCCGAGAAGGCCGACATCAGAGCTCCAGGAGGTAGAAGTGGCAGCGTAGTGCTGATGCAATGTCTTAGTGTGCTACACATAGGCCCATGCAACTACTGCGAAGGGGTAGCACAGTTGTAGCTGGCGACAACTAGTCCAGTTGCCAGAATGGAGAGATTTTGCCGAGTGAAGTGAGGTAATCTCACTTAGGTTCTGCCAGTATATTTTTATCTCTCCGTTCTGGGTTGCTAAGAGGGCATCCAGAGTTGTATTCAAAACTGCTGCTTAACAATAGAAAACCCTCAGAACTGTTGCACCAGTTTTCCCACATTGGGTTTTTCTTTGGACATTTGTCCAAAAATAACGGTGTCCCTTGTGTATTTGTCTCATTCTATTTTTAGTTCATGATCTGTATGTATGTGCAGTCTACAATAGTGTTTTTCATTGTTGTTTAATAATTAAATAACTTGTTGAAGGTAAAAACAAGTAGGAGATGATAAACCAGTGATGTGTAGATTCAGAAATTTTCACTTGGTATCAGAGGATTGCAAATCATAGGAGACTGAAGACACCAACCGAGAAATCTAGAGGATTTGTTGCAAAGAGGCAGTTGTCCAGAGTGACAGTGTTGTTCCAGAGCCAAAGACGTAGAGGAAGAGTGACACAGTGCAGAAGAGGTGACACAGTGGCTCACGCAGTGTCTGCGTTAGCATTCTGAGCCAGGTGAGGGTGACGCAGTAGCTGGGAGGAGCCCACACAGTAACTGCATCAGCTGTCTAGGCCAGCGCAAAAGCAGAGAGGGGCAGATCAAGCTCATGCAAGGCCACGTCATCTTTCCGGACCAGGAAGGAGTGACGCAGTGGCCAGGAGGAGCTGATCTAGCTCACACAGTGATTCCGCAGAGCCAGAGGAGCTCAGATTCTTTAGTTGTCAGGGTTGAGGGAGCAGAGAAGATTCGATCTAAGGAGTTGGAGGGACGTTGTTGTCGTTGGTGCAGAACAGTGTCTGTGAAGACAGAGGCAAGGTAGAGGGAATCACTGCCTTGACAGATTTCTAGCCAAAGAAATCTAGATCTGGGTTGCAGCAACAAAGGAGGATTGGAGAGGAGTGATTCGACATTTGGCCCGAGGATTTCTGTGAAGGAAATCAGGACTCAAAGGGAGTCTAGAGAAGATTGTTCCTTAGAGGATTTCTTGCACCAAAGAAATCCATATCCGAGTCTTGCTAGATTAGCAGCAGGAGAGGGAAAAAAGAACCAGTCCTACATTTTTTTAGCAGAGATGGCAATCAATGCACTGAGGGATCAGGACAAATTGGATGGAGCATCCAATTTTGTCATCTAGAAGGCCAAGGTCCTGGCAATCCTAGACCAACATAGCATCAAGGACTATGCCTTGAGAGTTGTTGTTGTTCCAATCGACATTGATCTGCGGCAGAAGTACGAGGCCTAGGAAAAGGAAAAATGCATGATTCTAGACGGATTCAAAGATCATGTGGTCCCACACATTACTGAGAAGGACACATCAAGGGAGATGTGGGAGACATTGACCACCTTGTACAAGGGCACTTCCATCCAGCAGAAGATGCTATTAGAAAATCAGTTGAGATGGTACCAGATGCAGAAGGGAGAAGAGATCAATCCCTCCCTCCTCAGGTTGCAAGGGATTAGAAACTAGTTGACTTTTGTGGGGTCTACACCAGATCCTGAATTCATGGTCAAGACTGCCCTAAATGAAGTTGCTGAGTACTAGGAGACATTTGTCCAAAGTATCTTGGGTAGAGCGACTCTCCCTAGTTGGGAAGAGATGTGGGCAGCTCTTCGACAAGAAGAGATCAAGAGGTTGACCAAGGCAGGGGGTAGCGGCAAAGGAGCCCAGGTCAAGAAGGAGGAAGAGGAGGATGCAGCGCTCACATCATCAGGATAGCAAGGGCAGCAAAAGCGGAAGAAGGCTATCTCCAAGGTCAAATGCTTCAAGTGTGGGGAACTTGGACGTATGCCACTTAGTGCCCCTGGAAGAAGGGCAAGGTGGAAGTGTCTGAATCAAAGGTTTCTCTAGCGAAACCTGACAGGGAAGGCGAGGATGACAATTGTGCCATGAGTGCTCATGCGCCTCTACAAAAAAGGTGGGGCGACATGGAGTTGTAGTCAAGAGAACTACTTGAACTGGGCAGGATCCTTGAGGTGCCCAAACTCTTGGATCACATATGGTTACGGGAGCCCTTAACGGCAATAGAAAAATGACGGCTGTCGATTGGAGTGAGGTGTGATGGAGCAACAGTGGCAGAGCTAGAGTGCCAAAGTTTGAGGCAGCGCAATGGATGTTGTAGCAATGCGAGAGGCACAGAGCAGTTTGCAGCAGTGCAGTAGCAGCAGAGGGTTAGCACATATTAGCCGCAGAGGGTTAGCACAGATTAGCAACAGAGGTAGTACAGATGTAGCAGTGGCAGAGTTATGGGCAACAGTACAGGAAGCAGCAGTGCAGTGGATGAAGTGCATCCGGCCAAGCATTAGTAGCACAGAGGACCGACACAGCGGATCAGTGTAGTACTTGTGTTGAGAAGTGTTACTAAAGCACATTCCTCACTAAGAGGGAGTGTTGATTTTGGTAGCATCGAATGTGCTCTAGCTCCGAAATTTTGTGGAGGGGCTTGAACACATGAGATCTCCAGAACCCAAAAATCGTTTGGAGAAATTCCACCCGGATGAGGAGTTATTAAAATAATTAATATTTTTAATGAGTTCCTATGTCTAAACTTAGGAAAATAAAAATATTAATGGGTATTAATAAGAATATGGGTGAGAAACTTCTAAGTGATGAGGATCAAGTCTGTTTTAATCTTAGTTGTTCATTAGGGACTTAATCTCGATCGTTGATTCATCAACAGGAAAAGGATAAGAGGGGCCTGAGGATCAGTTGGAGATACACTTGAGACATCAGTTAGTTCGATTTTTCTGGGGCGAGGTTTGTTGAGAAAATCGAACAAGTGATCTGTTGCAGCAAAGGGGCAGGGATAGTTGAGGTTGGAGGATCTTCTCCAAGACCTCGAATACACAACAGAGAAAGGTAGAGAGATGCCAGAGGAGGCAGCGCAGACCTAGGGAGACTGACATTGGGCTAGGAAGGGCCCACGCATTTCCAGCGCTAGAGTAGAGCCACCCTCCAGCAAAAATCCGCATTCAGCTGGGGAGCAGCAGGATCAGCCGAGAAGGGTGACGTCAAAGCTCCAGGAGGCAGAAGAGGTAGCACAGTGCTGACACAGTGTCACAGTGTGCTCCACCCAAGCCCACGCAGCTACTGCGAAGGGGCAGCGCAATTGTAACCGGGGAAAGCCAGTCCAGTTGCCAGAACGAAGAGATATTGCCAGGTGAAGTGAGGTAATCTCACATAGGTTCTTCTAGTATATTTTTATCTCTATAACTGGATTGTTGAGAGGGCATCCAGAGTTGTATTCAGAACCAATGCTTGATAATAGAAAACCCTCAAAGTTGCTGCACCAATTTTCCTGCATTGGGTTTTTCCAGGGATGTTTGTCCAAAAATAACAGTGTCCCTTATGTATGTCTCGTTCTATTTTTAGTTCATGATTTGTATGTATGTGTGGTCTGCAATAGTGTTTTTCATCGTTGTTTAATAATTAAATAACTTGTTGAATGTAAAAACATGTAGGAGATGACAAATCAGTGATATTGCAGTAGGATTTCTGATGTGTAGATTCAAAAATTTTCATAACATCAATTCTTGAAGAGCTTCTCTTGCAATAGGACTTTTGCTTTGTGAGGTCTCCTCCACAACCCTTGGGTAGACCAGCAGGCTTTTCCAAAATAAGGAAAAATATAAAAGAAATGTTATTAGCATCTAATACAAACACATCTAGATAAGAGAGGGAAATCAAATATAAAAAGATAATACAAGGAATAAGATACGTATATTTGGAAAAATGGTGAGGGCTCCCTCTTAATCCAATCTCGAGGGATACCTATAACTTTATCAAAACAATTCAAATATGTTTTCCCAAAGCATGTTAAACCTATAAATACTAGAAATCAAAGCATAAAGGAAAATAATTCAAAACTTAGAGTAGAAGGATATGTAAGGGATAGAGTCCCTAGCAAATAGGTTTTTGACTTCGAATCCTTCCATATTTTTCTTCTTTCGTGAACCTTCGTTGGCAATGTTTGCTTGATCCCTATCTCTTCTTGGGTTCTCAAGACAATTACTTCTATAGTGACCCATCTTGTGACAATTTTAGCATTCATTCTTGGATAGGTCTATGTTCTTCCATGACCCTTTGGACTTCTGGAAGGTTCCTTTATTCTATCCACTATTAGGCTCATGGCCAAAATCTTTGTTTCTCTAAACTTTGCTTTTACTGCTTTATTTGATTCATCTGTAGGCTTCTTTTACTTTTCCTTTGACTAGATCCAAGACTTTGTTCTTCTTGAGGATGAGATTTGTCCTCTTTTTCCATTCCCTATAATTGGATGCTCCTTCTAAATTGTTCTCTCCCTGTATTGAGTTAGACATGGTTCTTGAAGATAGTAGGCTTCTCTCCTTATAATATTCCCTTTGATGACCCTTATTCAACTTCTTGAGATTTCCTTATTCTCCTCTCAATAGATCTTCAGGCTGCCTTTTTCCTTCTTCTTCACCTTAGCTTTGAAACCATATTGGAAAATCAGAAAGGCAAAAAGATTTTTTTCATGTTGATAATTACATGTGATATTCTTATGTTCTTATTAAATTTCTTGTGTTCTTCCTTAATCTTAGTTCATCAAGCAATTACCAAAACCATAACACGAAGATCAAAGACACCAGATGTAGGCAAACAACTAGGGAAAAACCCCTATCTAGGGGAAAACCTAGTCAACGACTCTTCCTTTAATAGTTTCACGATTTAATCCAAGACTCCTTGACCTAGACACAAACTTCCTCCAATCACCAAGTCAGCCCTTCCTTTCTTCTGCAAATGATAACCTTCCAGCAACAACTTCAACCTAGTACTTCGATCTAGCAATAGCAGACTTTCGACTTCTACAGCGACAAAACTTTGACCCAGCAGCAGAACTTCGACCTGCAATGGAATCCAGAATTTCAACGCCAGTGGTAGCCCAGTAAATTCACACATGTGAGAGAGAGACAACCCAGAAACTTCGATTTTCTTCCCCGGTAAATCTCCTTTTGTTTCTTCTGTTAGCCTCACTCTCTTAAAAATCAATAATAAATCCAATTATTAAATTAAATAAATAAAATCATGAGAATTCCTCAAACCAAGGATTCTAGTTTGGATGAGAAATTTTCTCCAACTAGCTCTCCTAAATTAGTGTGTAAGTTGAGAAATTGTCTCAACCAAGTGAATTTAAGATAAACGCACTATCTTAAGACCACTTGCTCATGTATTTAAATGTATTATTAAATTATTTGAATAAGTGAGAATTACATGAGCATGAGAGACCACATGATGGCTCTCTGCCTTTTCCGCCATGCTTGGTTTCTATATTTCTGAGTGTTTATTTTATTGAGTTTATTTTATGTGTGAGTTTCCTTCAGGTGGTATCAGAGCCAAGGTGAAAGATGAGTGCTATTGTGCAGTGGTTGAATTAGTTTTGTTTTTAATTCATTTTGGGGGAGGCACATAATTTGGTTGATGGCGGACTGTGTCTTTGATCGCTGCTTGAAGATGTCGTTGCAGAAAGCATTGTTGAAAAATTGTAGGAATCATTGGGTTTATTAGCATCTGGGTTGCGTTGGTTTGTCTATTAATAAATCATTTGCATCAAAAGATGAGCGTGTTTTCTCTAGTTTGTATATGTTGTTGTTGTCTGTATGGAGAAGCCAAAATCAAAGGAGGGGAAATTTATTTGAACAACGGTTTCTGTTCATGTGGGTATTTCCTTTAAATTACAGATGTTGAGTCGAAATGGTGTGAAGGCTATTCAGAAGGAGTTGAAAGCTATCCCTGCATAATTTTGCGTGGATTGGAAGCGTATTGCAGGTGATACTACATTGAAGATACAGTGAAGTACGTTTTTTGTGTGTGAGAAGCCATGATGAAAGTCTGTTGATTGAAGCTGTGAAACGTTTAAAAGAAAATTTCTGCGTGGAGACTTGTGTGGACGTTGCAAACAGGGATTTGCGTGAATTGCAATCCAACGCCTGATCCAGCCCATACCGCATACAGAAAAGCCTTGTGTGGGTATCACAATTTGTAAATGTTTTTTTATTTAAGCATCTAAAAGTGTGAATGATAGCTACGTTGTAACCGTTGACATATCTTTGGGCGGTAAGTTAAATAGCATTATGTCGACGATGTGTGCTCTACTCTTCTGTGTGTGCTCTAGTTGTCTACAACTACGTTCTTTGAGAAGAAACAATGGTTTCTTCCTACTGTTCCTTCCATGGTGTTAATGCCTGCATGAATCTTGAAATTGTTGTGTAGATTTCAGAGTTGGAATATATTATTACATTTCTTCTTGAGCTAACAGCGTCAATGGAGATCTAGAAGCATTACAAGACTTTTGCGTGGCAGACAAAAAATATTCTCTGAAGTGCCCTTGCATCTATAGACAATGTTTTCATAGATGGTGGTGGAAAATAGAGAAAGTTCCTGTTGCTCGAGTCCGACATGGCACCATAGTGATTTGAGGATTTTTTTCCCCAATTCAAAACCAATAAAGTAGACACAAAATTATTTTATATTCATTTCTCAGAAGTTTCTCATGTGATTCGATTGAAGCAAGATCAGGTAGCTTTTGTTTTGGCTTCGCAGCCACTGAGATACAATGAATTTTGATGAGTACATATCTCAAGAAGACCATCGAAAATCCAGAAGCAATAATTGCATACGAAGATAATGATAAGGTACAAAGATAATGGTAAGACTAGAAATACGTTGGATGATAAAGATTAGAGAAGCTGGAAAGAGAACGAGATCACAAAATCATGAATCATTTATGTGAAAGCAATAAGGAGTTTATGTTGGGTCATCAACAAACATCCAATTAACAACTCATTTGTGTTTTGTTTTATGCACTGTCCAGTGCTGCAGACAAGCAATGTGAAATGTCAAACTTCGGTAATTTTGTATACTTGCAGCTGTGAGCTTGATTTCATCAGTGACAAGATGTCAATACTCTATCATGACCCCTTGTGGCTATAGTATTGTAGCATTTCTACCTGTGAATTCACATTTTTAAAAGGGGTAGCATGTAAAATAATTGTTAAAAGGGTGATTAAGAGTATTTAAAATACCTTTTTTTTTGTGGAGAGATAAGCTGCTTTATTTTTTGTAAATTTGGAGTGATACAAGTCAAGTGAAAGTCATTATTGTGATCCAAAGAAAGGTTGAGTTAGTTTTTGAAGACAAATTGACGCCAGAGAGTTCTCAGTCTGTGCATGACATGCCTCACTGAAAACAATGTCATGATGATGTATCTTGAAGGTTAATAAAAACATATCTTTTTGTGGTGATCGTGTCCTAGATCCACTCGAAATTGAATAAGGAGATCATAGGTACACTCTGTGTTGTGAATGTGTTTGCATGGTTTGTGTCGCGTTCATTAAATGCTTTCTTTGTCATCTGTTTACACAAACTAAATGGGCATAAGAAACGCTTTAGTATAAGCATGCTCGATCAAGCTCCTGAAATCAACACTCTTGTAATCACTTAAGTTCATAAACACAAAGTGTCACATCATCAACTTGATAAAAAGTAATCTTCTGCAACAACATTTCACAACAGCTAATTCATGCCATCAAGTTAAGGACGCTACACACTCAAGCATTTCAAGTCCAAACAACATCAACATTATGAACACTTTCTGTATCACTTGCAATGTTTTACTGAATTGTCTAGGTACATTTCAGTTGTAACCGACACCCTCATTTGATTTGTTAAAGTGGATCATTAAGTCAAGTCAGTTGTTACTTGAACATTGAATTTATCATTTGTCATTTGGGTGCATTTTCGACAGTGTTCGACACCCATCCTTTTTCAGCACATTCAGTGCATCAATAAGCGCAGTAATCACCAAAGAGTTCAAGACAACAAGTGTTTAAAGCAAGTACAGCAATCATCAATAAGCGAGCATGTCATTAAAAACAATCAAACAAACAAGTATTTCAAGTAAAAACAATCAAGCAAGCAAGCGTGTTCATAAAATAATCAAGCAAGCAATCATCATCAAACGAGCATGACTTCTAATCTTCAAGTAAGCATCAAAACAAGCATGTGTCTACAACAAGCGCACTAAGATCAAGCGAGCGTGTCAAGTAACCAAATCAAGTGCGACAGTTCAATGCACAACAAGCAAGCCTGTGTAAAGTTCATTACAGCGTTCATAAAGTTCCTTTCAAGCAAAGTGATCGTCATCAAGTGAGCGTCAAATCAACAATTCAAGCAAGTGTTTAAAGCATCAGCGATCAGCAAACAGTACAAGCGAGCCTGTCACTTCAGTGATCAACTCAAGTGCGCAATTTTCAAGCACGACTTCTACACCAAGTGAGCTTGACTTCAAAGTAAGCAAGACAACATGGCGCCACACATTCAGTTGTCCCAAATTCTTCACAATTTAATGTTATCATCAACCGACGACATGGTGCACCTCAGCAAAACCATTCTCGCTGACATTCAAGTGCATCTTCAACATGCACATGAAACGATTGAGTTCCTTCAACTAGAATCACAACTGCAGAGAATTGAGTTGCAAGAGAAGCGTGTTACTTCCAAGTCTTTTCCAGATACCACTGATCATTCGAACTCATTCATCCAACCAGCTTCAAGTGTTGAAGTTGTTCCAATGCAACTTTCTTCCAAACCCATCATCAAGCCATGGGAAGAAATCCAAAGTAATCGAAATCGACGCGGCTTAGGATATGTCGAAGATGACGACAACTTACATATCCCTGATTATTCAAAGCCTATTCAGTTTGTCAATGCCGAAGTACTTGAACATATCACCCCAGCAAGTTCTCCGCAAGTTGCAGACAAACATCAATGCACACAAACTGAAAGTGCAGACAAACAGAAATGCATGCAAACTCAGTTGCAGACAAACTGAAATGTTCTCATTGTCAAAGAATCGGTCATCTGAAAGATCAGTGTTTTGATCTCCATCCTTGTATCCATTGTGGCAAGTCCAATCATAACTCAGAGAAATGTTGCAACCAATGACAGTCAGCCAGATTGAAGATAAATTATTCATGGATTCATCCCTGGGAATGGTCATCCACAGCCAAAAGATTGTACAAGTTTTATAATCGAATTCACTCACACATATTGCAGCCAACAATCAAATGAAGATGGTACTCTCGTGCAATTAAATGGGGGAGTACAGTAGTGAAATACTCCTCCACCTATAGGGGGGGGTCATATATAATTTGGAGCAGATTTCCTCTCCTTTCAGCTGACAAAGGGGGGGGGAAATGTCAATGAAATTGACAAGTGGTTGTCAAACTGAAAGTCTCGACAACATCAGCAAAGCAACCAGTGGGCATCTTCATTAGCTAGTGGGCGATCATCATCAGCAAAATACGCCAGTGGGTGTTCATCAAATTGTGTCAGTGGACACCGGATGTTGTTTTCAAGCAAAGGACAGTTGGATCATTTTGCAGCTTGGCACATGATGGAGTTGTCAAGCAACATTCAGAGATGAATCAAACATGCAGTTGATTCATGTTCTCTTCAGATTTGAGTTTTTCAGCATCCAGCTTTGGCGGTTTTCAGGCAAATGTTTTTTTGAAGATCAACTTGAGAACTTGGAAAGATGGTTCCTTATTCGTTTTGGATTTATCATTAAGGGCAGGAATGTTAGCCTCACTCTCTTAAAAATCAATAATAAATCCAATTATTAAATTAAATAAATAAAATCATGAGAATTCCTCAAACCAAGGATTATAGTTTGGATGAAAGATTTTATCCAACTAGCTCTCCTAAATTAGTGTGTAAATTGAGAGATTGTCTCAACCAAGTGAGTCTAAGATGGACGCACTCATTGTTTTAAGAAACGGCCGTTTCGATACCGAAACGGCCGGGTTGATCCGAGCCAGCACCCTCCCTTTTGACCCGGCCCTTGGAATGGTTCGACTGGCCGAGTCATGGCTGACTCGGCCAACTCGGCGGTTTCCGTTATGACTCGGCCAAGTCACAAGAAACTGCCCAGGCACACATCAAACTGCATTTTAATAAATTTTTAATGGATTTTTAAAGTGTTTTTTGGTTGGTTTGTACTCCAAGCAGTTATATGAATTTGCTAAATGTCTTTTGGGGTCCATTTCCCCCTCCCAAACCCTATTTAACACACTCAAGTGCTCTCATTCTCTCACAACAATCTTAAGCATTTGAGTGAGAGTCTTCTTTGAGAGTTAGTGAGCAGTGCTTGAGCTTGTTTTGGAGCAGCAGTGAGGAGTCTTGGAGGAGCATTGTAGCTGGAGTGAGGAGCTTCTTAGGCAGCCATTTGGAGCAGCATTGAGGAGCTGATTCTTGGAGCAAGCTTGAGGAGGCAGTTTGTGCCTGGAGGTATTTTTTTTCACCTCTATAAATCTGTTTTTGCTTAGTAAATTTGAGGTGCATATCTAGAAAGTTTAAAGACTGTTTTTTGTCAAATAAATGAACATTGAATCAAGGGTTTTTTTTTTTTTCATTTTCATATTGTTTGCTTTCATTCCCTATTCCAAAAATGGCACCTAAAGCAAGAGATGCTGCATGGGCATATGTTGAAATGGTTGATAGTTCAATGCATTGCAAATTTTGCCATAGGTTAATTAAGGATGGTCCAGGGGGCATTAATAGGCTGAAGCTACACTTGGCAGGGATTAGAGGCCAAATTACCCCATGTACCTCACCAGATATTGGGGAGATTAGGCAGACTATGTTGGCCAACATAGAGAAATTTAAAGAAGATAAGGCTAGGCAAAAAGAAATACAGGCTGAAATTGGGAGGAAGAGGGAGATACAAAGAATGATGGCTGCCAACCCCCATTATGATTTTGAGGGTTCTTCCTCTATCCCTCAAACTAATACATCCAACCCTTTCCAATATGTTCCTCCCTCTTTTGGTTCTATTCAAGATAAGGGAAAGGGTAGAATGAAAAAGGGTGATGTGACTTGTCGCGCAGATTGACACGACAACGCTCAGACCGGGGGCTGTCACTCTGATCCCCGATTTCTTCGTTTAACCCTGTCTCCCACGGCTATAGGGGGTAGACCCTGAAAAGAGAAGGACGACCAACTGCGAACCAGTTGGTTTGGGAGACACGGGAGGATAAAGCACTTGATAGATTTTATTTAATTTAATAGACCAGTGCCTTGTGGAGTTAATGTTTAAACGATTGATAGCCAGATGCTGCAGAGATGTAAAATGTGCACAGTAATAACTTCGAAAGATATCCAATAAATTCAGGATCTTTTCAACGATGATCTGACAATCTAAAAATAAGCGTCGAAAGATGCACATTCATGCCAGATAAACATTAATCCCAAAATTTTAACCTCAGCAGGAAAAATAAAACGCGATGAGATACCCAGGCTGGCAAAAACTTTCCAAAAAAAAATTTATGGCTTTTCTGACAAAATTTTAACTTAAAACAAAATTTAAAATTCAGTCTAAAACCCTAAAAAAATTTCTTGATTTTTTTTAATTATTATTATATGTTTTTATTATTTTTATTTTATTTTTTTTTATTTTTTTATTTTATATTTTTAGCTTTTTTATTAATTTTTTATTTTTCTAAAAAAACAAAAAATAAAATTTCAAAATCTAAACTAAAGCAAAATAAAAATCTAATCTAAAGTCTAATTACTAAAACCTAAAAAAAAAATTTAATATCTAACACTAAACTAACACTATCAAAGTATTAAATCTAAACTAAACAAAAGAAGCCTAAAAATATATATGCATCCACTAACTATAAGTAACCAAACTAACAAAAATTTAAATCTATTTTAACCTAACTCAAACCTACGCATATATCAACATAATAAAACTAAAATTTAATTGAATCGAAACTAAAAAAAAATGAAAAATAATAAACCAAAAAAATGTGATGCGGATGTGTATACCAGCCAGACTCCACGATACGCAAAACAACTTACCTACGCCCTGAGCAGAAATCGATTGGGCTGACAGAACCCACGCATGGAATCAAACTCAGCTGAATCGGAAAAAATCGATCTTCTTTTTCCTTTGAAAACCCTTGTGCTACGCCCGAACTTAGTGCGTCAATGAATTTGACTTACGCTTTTGCAGATTCACGTGGAGAAAAATCGGGGTTTTGACTGATGGCCACGCTAACGCCCACGCTGATGCCCACGCCAGATCTGGAGAATCGACCCCTTTCTTTTTTATATTCGGCTGTTGCAGATGCAGGTTCTGGACGGCGGAGGAAAAAGAGTCGGACGTCAATGGCGCCAGGGCTACGCACACACCTGTGAGTGGAGAAATCACCGGCGGAAGCTTGAGACCAGTCAACCCCTCACGCAGCTGGCCGTTTTTATGATGCTGATACCTGGTTGCTCACGGAAAAAACAGTGACTAGCAGATTCGAAATCGATTTTGGATTCTTTGAAACCTGAACTCATGCTAACACATACAGCTTCAGAAAAAAAAAACGAAAATGACATGCAGGGTTATGCGGACGGTTTCGAGGTATGTGGACGACGGCAGAGAAACCGCATAAAGCCGACGTCTATTTGCAGCCTACGTTAAGAGCCAAAAACGATTTTTTGTATTCAGGTAGAGAACGATTCATACGCAGGATAAATCCGGCCCACAAGAGGAAAACGAGACGTGACTCTGAGGGATTCAAGGTTTTTCTGCTCCAGATTTGTCAAATAGAACCCTGAAAATTTCATAAATCTCGCACCTGTAACCTATAATGGAACATCCAAAAATAATATGCGCAGGAAGACAAAACCGAAACCCTAAATCAACTAATTTAATTTACATATTTGGCCCCTTAACAGCCAGATTCATCAATAAGAACAGAAAATATTTAAAGAAATAATGATTTCAGATTTTCACTGTGAAGAACTTCAGAAAATCTCTAATGCAAATTAGAAAGATAAACCGAATGATAGACTCAGGATCAAATCCAACTGGGCTCAGCAAAAAAAATGCTTGCGGGAGTTGGTTGGTTCAACCGAGAACTTCCCCGAACGCCCACAAAATTCCTTCAGAAAATGTTTTCTGCACAGCTCAAAACAACCATCAGTAAAGAGGGCAAAAATGCTGCTAGATCTCAGAAAGTAATGGAGATACCTACCATTACTTCAGAAACCCTAACAGCACCCAAACCCTAGCAAGTGAAACAAGATACCTGTGCTCACAATACTCTACAAAAAGCTATTAATAATGGCTGAAAATAACATATGCAGAAAATTAAACAATCTCACAGCATTTCAAGAGAGTAACACCAGCAAGATATGGACCCCAAAGTCTTCTTTTATTAACCAGAAACAGATTTACAAGAGAGCTTCCTCGGTCTTAGACTCACAGATCAGATTGATCTGAACTAACCCCTAGCACCCTACTTAAAGTAAATGACTCCAACGGCTAGTTCGAGTGATCCATGTTGAAATGATCTCGACCGTTGATGAGGATCAAGACATCTCTTGATCTCATCCGTCGATTAGTCACTTAAAAAATTATTATTTTATTAGTTAGCGTTTTTGCTTTATTTTTTAATTTTTTATTATTTTTTATTTTATTATTTTTATTCATTTTTTAATTTCTTAATTCATTTTAAAATGGATCATGGAACTAAGCCTTCGGAAACATCACCTAGGACCTAGGACGTAGGACTCATGAGGGGATTTTAAAACATTTTTCGACCCTCAGGACACCAATTTACATCTTAAGGGAGAAAAATCCCTTTAACACAGACCCTCACAAATCACCCAGTTCTGCGACACAACTATAATCTAGCAGGTTAACACACTAGGATTTTCCTAAAGTTCTAGTAACAAAATGCATCCCGGCTTTGGGGTCAGGTTTGAAGGAAAACTCTGCCGATCTGTGGATCAGTGAGACAAAAAACCTTCCGGGACATAGATTATCATAAGAAAGTTAGGTCCACCTAGGCAATTTACTGGCACGACTCATATCTGCTAGGATTATTTACAATTAATACATGCAGACTGGGTTTACAATTAGATTGATCAAGCTGCTGATGACTGCAGGATGGCACGGACACGCTGATCAGGTGCTGCCCCTTTTTGCGAAGAAAAAGGGGGTGTACTGCATGGGTAGTTGACCGGAAGAGGTCAACATCTGGCTCTACTTGGGAACACGTTGCTACTTGCAAGAATGTGAGAATCCAGAATCTGCATCCATACAACAAAAATAAGTAGCGTCCATCCAAAAATCATCATATACATTAAGCACAAGAAAGATAAAAGCTCTTCATTTATTGACTATCTAAAGCAAAAACAAAAATGCGGAAGAAACAAGGAATAGGGTTAAAAATACGATACAAAGGATGCCCTACGGCATCAGATGTGTTCAATATAGTGCATACTGAGCATTTGCCTGCTTTCAGGCAAATCTATCGGCTGCTTGTCGGATGTACCATGTCCAGTTTTGCATATGGTAGGACTCCTTCCTATCCGAAAATCAAGCTGCTCGCGGCCGTCTGATGCATCAAATCTTCTTCTCATTTTCTTTCTCTTGCGGTTTTTCTTCCTGGCAGGCTGGATCACTGATGATATGGAACTTTTGGTTTCAAAGCTCTTAGATGAAGTATGTAAGATATGCGTGACATATTTTTCTTCATCTTGCATCTGATCTTTATCGTTTTTAAGTTTATCTAGATCACCTTCAATTAACCACCTTTCAATCGAACCAATGACTTCCTCATAGTAAGATGGAGCTTGTTGCGACAAATGAGAAGGCTCCTGATTTATCTGGTTAGAGTATTCAACTTTTATAGCATTGATTTCCCTGGTATGATCCTCTTTCATGGTTAATAACTTTTTCTAAAGACACATCTGATTAGCTTCCATATCTCTTATTATTTTATCATCTTTTTCCTTTATGATCATCAAGCAATGCTGCATAGAGTTTATCTCTTCCTCATGATTTGCTTGCATGGTAGCCAACTGATTATTATGATCAAATGTCATGATAGTCATTTCTTCATCCATGGTTAATAACTTGTTTTGCATAGAATCAATTTCCCTATCATGATTAGCTTTCATGGTCATCATATTTTCCTCTAAGCCTGATAACCTGCTTCTCATGAAACTAATTTTTGTGTTATGATTAATCTTCATGGCTTCAATTTCCTTAGCATGTTGATTTTGCATGATTTCCATCTCCCTATTACGTTTTT
>APFE031671557.1:0-11446 GCA_000404065.3 Pinus taeda | reverse complement strand
TTTCCCCCTCGAAGAGGCTAAATTCTAAGGCGTTGATCTATCTTTTCTATCTTTTCTTGAGCTGGTTTCATAACATACACTATGAAGGTTTATTTCTCTTTCCCTTTATGGATTGGTAAATTACTATTTATTTATGTATGCATGCACATTATAATTATGTCAAAAATAGAGAACAATTAGATAAGAAATCACAATACATTATTTGACACAAGATATAACCTAGGTAACCCTTTAGAGAGAAAACCCAACTTGAAGGTGAGGTTGCTATGATCTCTTTATTTGAATAGAGAATTTTTGCAAGCATAATGAAGTAAGACATGTGTCTCATGGGCTACTATATTGAAAAAATCCTCTATATGTCCTCGTGTGTGTATGTATCCCTCATAACTTCTAAGTTTGTTTGTGAAACAAAATGCATTAAAAAAGTGGAACACATTTTCCTCCTAGTTGTGCAGTTGCAACACAACATGATAATGTACTAGTGGTTAGATGAGACTCAGTCAACTCTTAGACTTGGTTAAAATACAAACTCTTCTAGAGCCCTTGTCATCATGATCATGTGGGTAACCCCTTTTCCATGAATAATTGGGAATGGTGTGGCATCCTCTTGAATTATGGTGGTTAAAAGAGGAAGGTCAACTTTTAAGTGGCATAACTTTTACATGCGGACTCTCATTGAGGCAATGGATGCACCATTCAAAGGTTCTCAATGTGCATAATATGAAAGAGAGGTTCCGCTAAAGCAGAAAAACTTGACCCATAATAACTACTATTTTATGCCTCAAAATGGTTCTCAAAGGTTTCAAATCTTAATTTACCAAATTGAGTCCTCATGATAGAAAGTGTCATGTGAGTTGATTCGTCCACTTTTTCCATTTTGAAAGCATCGATATAGATGCCAAACAATACAAAGATCTAATCTAGATCACTTTCCCTATCTAGATGGATTTGCATTCAAAAGGAAGCAATGTGATGATTGGAACGATTATCAACTCATCCAACAACACGACAACAACATTAATGGAGGGGTGGGTACCCCACTTGTAGTAGCAAGCATGCATGTCTTCTAAGCAAGCATGTATGTCTTCTAAGTAGAAAACACATGGTAATTAAGTGAAAATCATTAAACTAACAAATAATTAAAAAGGAATTAAGGTCATCCTAATTCAAGCCAGATTCTTTTATACATTAAGTTCATCACAATTTTATTATTATAATTATAATTATATTTTTTCGTTATCTTTTATTATGATCATCAAGTTATCTATAATAACTATTTAAAAAAAAAGGCATAACTTCTATAAATGTATTATAACTATACTACAGTAATTTTCAAATTACTTTAATTATATAAATTTAAAATGTTTTCTTTATTTGAGTTAGGAAATTATAATTATCTTCTTCAACTTAATATTTTCTCTAAACTTAATGACATTAATAAAATATTTATTAATAGTGGTCATAATGGTTAAGAGCATCCTTTCCTATTAAGAGATTATAGGTTCAAAACAAGAGGGGGTAGAGTATGTATTCCTTAGTAGAATTATGAGTCAAATTAATACACAAAAGTAGGTCATTGTTCAACAAAGAATTTATTGTGTAACTTGACCATAACCTTAAAAATTAGATAATAATAATAATAAGTTATGATTAAATTATAAATTTATTAATATATTAAGTAAATAATTTTGAAAATATTATTTAGCCAAACACGAAATCAATATAAAATATGAAACGTATATATAAATCTTTTATAAAAAAACACCCAAGACTCTTACACGTAAATTTTTTGCTCCAAAACTGTTACAGGTATACATATTTTGTACTATATTTAAAAATATATATTTTGTTTAGAGAATTTTCTGCGAAATGACAAAACTGTTACAGGTATACATATTTTGTACTATATTTAAAAATATATATTTTGTTTAGAGAATTTTCTGCCAAATATGTGGTTCATCGTCATTTCGCCGAAAATTCTCTAAACAATGTTCTCTAAACAATGTTATGGATTACAGAAGTCTAAATTCATTAATATATATTTTCTTAAAAGAAAATTTATTATTAACCCCTCCCATGCAATTGATGTCGAAGCAACGTGACGATTCACGAGAATAATTTTCGTTGGCCAGAGCGTTTTCAAATATTAATATACAGCAAAAACAACCCTTAGTTGATGGCCAGGTGTAGCAAAGGCAAATTAGCGCAAGTAAGCAAAGGCAAATTAGCGCAAGTAAGCTTTGAGAAAGAGCTTGGCTTTATTAGCTACTGTTTCTGTTACTCGTTCTTCGGTGAACTCCAACAGTTTCTTGTCACGAAAATGGCCATACCTAAGGCTCCTGATGTACAGGAGACTGGGACTGCCTTTGTGAAGCAATATTACAATGTTCTTGTTCGGTTACCTGAATCGCTGTACAAATTTTATCAGAATTGCAGCATAGTTGGTCGCCCGGACCCCAGTGGACAAATGATATCGGTAACTACTGTGGGGGGTATCAATCAGCTGGTAACCTCCCCAGACTACAGTGCGTTAGAGGTCGAGATCAAGACAATCGATCCACAGTTGTCTTATAACGAAGGATTACTTGTTCTGGTTACTGGATCAATTACCTTTAAAAACAGTGGAACACGAACATTCACTCAATCCTTTTTCCTCGCTCCTCAGAAAAGCGGGTACTTTCTATTGAATGACGTTGTAAGATATTTAGGTGAACCACCACAACGAGAAGAGCAAAATGTTTCAGAAGATGCTGCCAAAGCATATGCTGTCTCAGGCCCAGTTGTCAAGCCTGAAGAAGTAGGTCAAAACGATGTGAGTGAGGCATCCACAAGAGCGCTGGAGGAACCTGCTAATGTTGCTGACGAGGTACATAAAAATGACATGCAGCAGAAGGAAGTCACGGAAGACTCAGGTGGCCAAAAGGGATCAGAAATTGAACAACCGCCTCGTCCTCCTCAAGAAACTCCAGTAGAGGTCCAAGCACGTCAAATGACCTATGCTTCAGTTCTTAAACAAAATGCAGCACGACCCGCCGTTGCAGTTAAGAAATCGTCTATCGTGACGGGAAGGGCTGTACCAAATTCAGCTCAACGTACAGCAACTACTTCCATTTCCACTGCACCAACTTCCAGTGGGTTCTCTATTTTTCTCAAGAACTTGCCTGTGAATGTTACCGTTTCCCAGCTTGGGGAGGAGTTAAAGAAGTTTGGGGCAATTAAGCCTTCCGGTATTACTGTTAAGAGTAGACAAGAGAGTGGATACTGTTTTGGTTTTGTTGATTTTGAAGAAATAGCTTCAGTCCAACGTGCAATTGATGCATCCCCTATTCTAATTGGTGGCCGTCAAGTCGTTATCAAGGAGAAACGCCCTCCTGGGGAGGGTTTAACAAAGGGAGAAAGAGAACGTGGTGGGCGAAATAATTTCGTAAACAAAAGAGCTGCGGGAGGTTCCTTTCCTGGACGTGGTAATGTACCAAAGAGATAACATTCAAATCAGAAATGGTGTAAGAGACAGTAAGCGAGGTCCTACCATGAACAACAACGTCCGCAATCCCAGAATTTGATAGGTTATCGAACGGTGTGCACCCCCAAACACTTGATGATGACTTCAACCTCTATCTGAAGTGTTCTTGCAATGTTTCTATACAATTCACCAGCTTAATATTGCTAGTTTGGTAGAATTGCCATTTCAACCATTTCTAGTTTGACTTCCAAATATCTTTTATGTTTTTAAAGTGGAACACACGAAGTAATAAAATTATTTCGATATGATTTTTAATTCCAGTCGATGGATATTTTGAAATAAATAATGTATACATGGTAGTAGTACATTATAGATTAATTTGTGACTCTAATTATATATTCTATTAATAGCTTGAATAACTGAAGTATGCAATGTAGCATACTTCATATGTTTGTGATCCGAATTATACATGATATTCATACTCGTGAGATTCGACATCCGTTATCCTGCATTGATTCCGTTTTTTAGTTTGAATTACTCAAACTAATTTGACTTTCATATTTACTATATATTTAAAATTTAGAATTGCCATATTGATATTCAACCTATTAACTAATTCCCTATTTTTTTGCACATCATCACCAAAATTCATTTCAATATTTTTCACTGCTACACAATTTTCTTCTCATAATCTTATTGCAGTAAGTAGGTCATACAAGAAGTTGTTGAGAATCACCAATCTTATGTGATTATCAAGAGCACATTACCTTAAATAATTATAAAATTTTGTTGAAAGTTATATGTGTGTGTGTCTATGTGATTATATATATATATATATAAAGTTATAGTTCTATATATCAACATACTTATTATTCAAAGATATCTAAAATATGAATTAATTTAAATTTAAAACAAAAGTTCAACCTATTTGATTTAATAGAGGTTCACACAAGTAACCATATTCATCACATCAATCTAAGGCTCCTAAGTTATTTATTTATTGGTTAGAGTTTAGTTATTTTTTGTTTTGGAATTGTTTTGGCATATTTTTTGTCAAACTTGTTAGAAATTTAAAATGCATTTTAAATAATAATAATAAAATCAAAATATTCGGAATTTTTTTTCACTAAATTGCTAAGGAAAAGCCTTAACTTTAACTTTAACTTTAACATAAAATAATTAAAAGTTAAAGCTTTTAGCATAGAAAATATTCATAATAAATATGTTACCATTGCATATACCTTATACAATGGAGAAAAAAAAATTATAATCTAAATTGAAGCATTTTCTTGGTAGATTTTTGTGGTTTTCATGGTGCTTTTCACAATTTTTTTGTAGTTTTTGTAGAGTAGATTTGTTTTCCAAATTAATTTATTTTATTTTACAAAATAAATTAAATGAAAGAGACAAAAATGAAAATAAACCTATATTGGAATGAATTTGAGGAGATCAATGGAAGAACTAGTATAGGAAAGGAATAGGTTTTTTTGGAGCACGACTAATAGATTTTCATGCTTTTGCAAAGGTTGTTTTCCATGGAAGGTGATAAAGGAGGGAGCTCCACTCCCTCCTACAAAGAGGTTGTGGCCAACAGGGTTAAAAAACCAATGGAATATGACAAAGGCCCTCCACAAGGAAGGAAAAGGAAAAGTGAACAGGAACAAGATGGAAATAAGTCAAGGGAGAATAATAGCACTAAGGAAAATGAGGAAGAAGACAAGGAATAGGGAACAAAAGACAAAGAAAACATGGAACCTTGTAAACCCAAAGCTGCAGTTACACCAACAGTCGTTTTAAATGACCCTACTTTGTAGGCACACAGGGAGCATGTAGACATATGCAATCATTTGTAAATTCATGGGTTTCTGGCTCACTCAAAAGGCTTTACGAATGTGGTTTAAATACCACTAGAAACCAGAAGGAAGCATTGACCTACACCTTGGGTTAAAGGGTTTCTTCACTGTCGTATTTGCAAACATTGAAGATAACGACATAGTATTTGAAGGAGGGCCTTATTTTTATGCTAGAGTAGGCCTCTATATGTGACCATGGATTATGAGTTTTTTTCTCGAGTGAGAAAATTTTACTTCGATCTTGGTTTGGGTAAGTGATGAGCCCCAAAAATGGATAATTATATGTGCTCATTCAGCCTCCTAATTTGACTTAATCCACCATTCTCACTAGTTTATTCCATGTTTTTTATTATATTTATGCTAATACAGTGAATTGGGTTAGTCATTATGTCAACAAGTCTAATGTGTGCTTTATGCAGTCTTTTTGGTCAATTTGGAGACAAAATCAAAGGTTTAAATGAGCACTTGGCAACCAAATTCGTGGAGAGGATTTTTAGGAAGGTGTCCCCTTCATTTATGGACCCTTACCTCGAATTCTCCACCATCAGCTTGGAGTTCAAGGGCCACCAAATCGATTATCACAAGGGCACCCAAGTAAGTCAAGTAGGACTGTTGTTAACTACAAGTTTGGGCACCCGAGTCCCTAAAGTTTAGGAGGACTGTTCGGGCACTTAATTTGTATAAATAAGAGGGCTTAGGGCCTCATTTTGGTTATAGGCAGTAGTTAGTCACTTTGTAGGCAGAAGTTAGCTAGTTTGTAGTTCGATTTTAGTCATTTTTAGGCAGTAGTTTAGCTCTGCATTTCAGCACATTTTCAAGTTTTCCTTGTGGATAGTTTTTGATGTAATTATTATTTCTTGAGAATTAAAGATGAATCTAGCTTTGCACCACCTCTAATCTCTCTTAGGAGGCTGTATCTCTTGGGGTTGGGCCCATCTCAAGTTTCGAGTATCTCCTTTGTTTACTTTTATGTCTCTTTGCTGCATTCCTAGAATAAAATCTTTTATTTAGATTAAAATATTGCTTTGTTACTTAGGTCGTTTTTGATGATTAAAATAGCTTTTCATGTTCAGATTCACTTGATAGGTTAATCACAGGGAAGATCTTCAGAAAAAGGCTACCAAGCACCTTGGATCTCACCTCCCCCTCAGTGGAATCATGATCTGGGACCAAGGTGACTTTGCTGCCAACAAAAACACTTTCTTTGCTTCACCATGCAAGTATTAGCGTTGGATTCTTAGTTGTCGAACTTGATCTCAGTTTTGATGGCATGCTTAGTTTTATGATTACTTAGTTTCATAGTTATTTCATCTCATCTCATTGCAAATAAAAATCTGTTCCATTTCTTTAGTGTTATCTAGGTTAGAATAGGCTGACGTAGATAGGTCTTAAATTTTCCATGTCCTTGTTTGTGTCATTTGAAAAGTAACTTGGAGAGCACCTATCATACTTCTCCATTTGCCCATACTCCATCTAACCTACCTACTTCATCCTCCATTTCAGATCCTTGCCTTACCTTTTCCACGTCCCCTCACGTTGACCTACTTTCCATATTATTGTGTAGCATTGCCTTATCTCTCCTTGAACAAATCCAATCGTCCTTATCAATCCTCAGCTCCATCCCCCAAGCCTTGAACTCCCCTACACCTCTATTTCACCTCCATACTCATTTTTCCACCTTTTTCCCTCCATCCATCCTCCAAAATTCCATTTCTGAACATCTTGTAGAAAATCACAGAACATCGTGTAGAAATTCAAGAACATCGTATAGAACCCCTGCAAACTTCCTGTAGAAGCTCACGGATGAGGTTTCTTGATAGCCAAACTCTGTTAAACTCTCTGGAAGGGTGTTAGGGACCCCTTAGGCCCTCTCTGAGCCTTCCCAACCTCTTCCAAGCATTTCCTCTCACCGATCCACCTCTGCACAGTCAAAAACAGTAAAAGCACATGCATGATAATTCTAACAACTAATTCAAAAATACAAAAAGATGTTTTATTCAGATAGTGAGAACTTAGACACATGTATTTTACCTTCCTAGAAGTAATGGCATCTCTTTCAGTAGCTTGCATCCTCTTTTTCGCATGAGTAGGACTAGATGGTAAAATTAGGGTTTGCTAGGGTTTGCATTTCCTTTGAGCTTTTCAGTTTCTTTCTGCAAGTAGATTAACTTCCTTTTCTTCTCAGAGCTCATCGAAGTTGGCTTGAGCCCCTGACAGACTTGTGCTAGCTGACCAAGTGACAGTTGCGGCAAGAACTAGTACTTGTGCATAGAGCACCATCACTTCCAAGTTTGTTATGAACTATCAGGTTGATAAAATTAAAGAAGGGAGTCCGAGGAGTTGCAGCATTATTGCTGCAATATTGGGGCCCACCATCTCTTTTTGGTGTTGTGGCCAGGGAAGCGTCAGAGTATTGGTGATTTCCGCTTTTCTTCTATTTTCTACTACAACCTTCTGCTAAGTACTTTATTTCATTTCCACTCTGCAATTTCATTTCCGCAAAAGTAGATTAGACATTTCCTATTTTTATATATTAGAATTTCTATTCCGCAATTTCAATTCTGTAAGTGTAGACTAGCATTTCATTCCTGCAATTTCATCTGAGCAAAATAGATTAGTCCTTTCCTACTTTCATTTCATTTATGCATTTCATTTGAGCAAGATAGTTGCAGTTTAATCTATTTCAGTTTTGCAGGTACAAGTAGAAAAAAAACAAAAATCAACCAAAAAGATTTTCTTCCATGCCTTGTAGGAGTAGAGATAATTCAAAAAAATGATTGCACAACACTGCCACTGCTTCACACAGCCAACCTTCTCTCTTCTTCGATGGCTCTGATTAAAGAACCCCTAGGTGGACTGTTGCGGAGGCAAATCCCCTCTGCGGACAGAGGTGATCCCACTAGCCCCATAGGGGCCTAGCAACAATCAATCACGCTGCATGCAAGTTCCTAACTATACAATTTAGAAGTCGATCAGGGAGACCAACCTGGGATCCAACGCTGTTTGCCGTGGGAGAAGTGTCGCTCCTGTCCTCTAGCTCTGGCCGGTCACTATCCTTGCGCTCCACGCATGGACACCTGCACAAATGAAGAACAACCCACAAACAAGCATAAAATCCGAAATCGTACAGCTATATATTAGTCAAGCAGGATATAATTCAAATATTACCAGTAGAACACATGAATGGAACCATAATAATAGTCGCTTATGATTTAATAGAAAAGAGAGAAGAATTACAACCACTTAAGGCTTAACGCTGCAAATCTCCTCTAGCTGGGTCGGCAGTCAGTCTGACATGTCTTGCAAAGTCACTTTCTCTCTCCACAATCCGGCAGCATAACCTCTCTTTCAGCTCTTAGCTCAATACTATCTCTCTTTCACTAGCTTGTTCACTCTTGGCACTATAGCAACCCTTGCTCAAAAACTAGCTTGCAAAAAACTAGCCTGTTCAATATGGGGAGACAGGCATTTATAGTTGGGGGGAGAGGAGATATGCATTGTATGTGGACATCTTCTGAGTTTTTGGCAATGTCCCAAAATAACCATTGAGTTGGGTTGCCTTGGATAGAAAAGCCGACGCTCGAATGCTTTTGTGGGCTTTTTCCTTCAGGGAATTGGGTGAGTCACGGAGGAAAAAGCATTCTAGCATGCGCTGGCCAAAAATCATGCCCAAATTGTGTGGCGCGGGCCGTGCTCTACGAAAGAGCGTCTATGGGCGCGCCCTCTTTGTAGGGACTGAGCCATTGGCACGGGTCAGACACTGTGGACCCGCGCTAATGGAAAAAAGGCATCTTCCAAGGTTAATCTTTAGAGGGTGTCTTCAGGGTTATTGAACTTCATACTTAGGAGACCTCAATGCAAGTGTTTTCAAGTTATGTCACTGGTCACAGGTCGGTAAATGTGTCCTCCAATGTGTGACAGCGGGGGGGTAACAAGGACGGTGACCAACGGTGACAAATTACTGCGTAACAGATGCCCCCTAAAGCATGAGCCTCGAGAAAGAGAGAGAGGTGAAGTGCTTTACAAGATCATATCAAACTGCCGCCGAGAACCTGCATAGAGAGATACAGTATGATAGTTCAAATTCATGATGTATGCGGTATGGGCGCAGCCATCCATTGACAGAGTATTAATAATCAAGATCCGTCGTATAGACGCAGCCATCTAGTTGGGATCGATGAATAGACTCCGGTATGGTCGCAGCCATCCAGTGAAAGAGTCATGTATCAAAATCACGCCTGGATTACAACAGACACAATCCAGGGTCTTGCGCTCCACCTCGGCCCGAACACAAGTACAAGTCCAAGCATGTGAACATGTAAGCTGAAGTCGAACATGCTTTGGACATCGTCTGATTACCAGTCAATAATGAAAACTGTTAACAGACGCGAGAGGTACCACCAATAATGACAATGGCCCTCAAGGTACTACAGGTACAGTCTACGGCGTGTGAATGTATGAGCCGAGAACACCCGCAGAGTTATCCGATCGGAGGCCAATGATGAAAACCTCGCGTCGAATACGAAGAACTTGCCATTGAGGCATGCAGGCTCCAAGGTATCGGAAGGGAGTCTCTAGGCCACTTTCCTGGATAATGAGCTGAAGTCGACAAGAAGTGGTCTTTGTCGAAGGCGGGCCATAATGTTTCCCACATCATCGACACGAGATGGGAAGATACAATGTTGTGGAATGAGTTTTACGAACTATCAAGTGGAGGCGATTTTCTCTTGCAGAGGTCAACTTCTCTTGAACATATTGACGGCACGACAGTGAAGTTGGCAGTATTTGACATCACTAGATCAGAGGTCACGATGACGAGGTAGTGAGCAGTTGAGAGGTCAAATAGGATCACCCAAACCCGCGGAGGCAAGTGAAAGGCCAAATCAGATATCCCCACCCTGACGCGAAAGCAGAGGAGTGCCATGTCCAAGAGCGACATACTGCCGACGCGACTTATGATTATGGTTCCAAAATTTTTCTTTTTTCCCCCGCCATTTCTGACGAGTACCCCGATTATTTTTTAACAAGCTTGATGGGGATAGCATATGCTTGCAGTATAAGTTCGACCTTCGGTCGAATCCAACCTAGTAGAATTTTAACGAGCCCTAGGGAGGAGAAGCTCAAGTCTCATCATGATGATGAGTCCAATGTCGTTAGGGTTTAACGAGTCCAACATAGGTAAAACTCGGAGTCTTTTTCATGTTTAGAGAGTTTGAAAAAGACACGGAAAAGAAAACTCCAGAGGTCCTTTTTCGTAAAGTTGTGTCTCTCGGGTTCGAAAAAGTGTAAAACGATACCCGAAAGAACCGCCCGATCATTACGACCGAGGAGTACTTGTCATGAGTAGTGACTCTAATCTGAAAAAGTAAAAAAGGGATCAAAATCACATCGTTTCGCAACCATTAACGAGTTTGAAACGACAAAAACCCGGTAATCTTTTAGTGTTTAAACAGTCGATAAAAGAACTTAAAACGACCGCCTCTTGGTAATTGTTTAACGAGCCAAGAGGGACGACTCGGCAATCTTTTCCGCTTTAAAAGGTCAGGAAAAGAGCTGAAAGCGGACCATGGGGTAATATTTTCTTGTGTCTTGCGTTATTTACAAATGTCTCAAATGTCTATCTAATACATGATTAGCCAATGCATCAGATATTACGTTCAATTGTCGTGGAATGTGTTGATACGTAATCAATTCAAAATTCCTTTCTAACAATTTGACACGCAAATACAACCTTAAGATATGATGGTTTCTGACGGAATAACGCCTATTGAGCTGGTGGACGACAAGCTGAGAGTCCAGGTTTACTACTAATGTGCGAATGCCAAGATTAATTGCCTCAGTAAGAAGTTCAATTACGGCGGAATATTCGGCCACATTATTCGTGGTACGACCCAAACAGACACCTTGAAGATCAACCAGTTTACCATGATGATCATAGATCACCCATGCCGCAGAGGATAAGTTACGAGTGCTGCGACAGGCACCATCAGCGAAACCGATATAAGGCATACTACACATCTGGTTAAGAAGCGAAGGACACAAATAAGCAAAAGGCTAAAATAGCGTTTCTACAAAATTTTAACATATTTAGATAATGGTAAAATACATGTATATACAACAAGAAGCGTAC
>APFE031671556.1:0-10117 GCA_000404065.3 Pinus taeda | reverse complement strand
TGCTGGACTGTTCCTTCCACCTCTGTTCTGGCTTCTGCCTCTTCCTCTCTTGTTTCCTCTGCCTTGACCTCTTCCTCTTCCAAAGGACATCTGGGTCTTAAAAGCTTGCTCTAGAGATGAGTTTTCACTCCTACTCAATCTCTTCTCATGTGTTATCACTGATGCATGTAGCTCATCAACTGAAAATTTTGAGAGATCCTTTGTCTCTTCAATGGTGGTGACAATAGCATCAAACTTTGAGGGTAAGACCCTCAATATTTTCTCCACAATCCTCCTTTCTTCAATGGTTTCTCCATGAATCCTCATCTGTGTGATCAGACCGATTACATGTGTGAAGAATGAGTCAATGTTGTCTGACTCCTTCATGTTCAGATTCTCAAAATCTCTCCTCAGCAATTGTAGTTTTGATGTCTTCACTTTCTCCATGCCTTGATAGGGTGTCTTGAGGGTTTTCCATGCTTCCTTGGATGTCTTAGCTGCTGCTATCCTTGGAAACACACTCTGGCCTACTGCTTGATACAAAAATACAAGGGCTTTTGCATCCTTCTTCCTATTGGTCTTTAACAGATATTTCTTTCCCTGAGTTAATCTATTAAACTCATTATCATTTGCTGGTTCATCAAACCCATCTTGAACTAATTCCCATAAATCTTGACAGGAAAAGAGGGCTTTCATAGTTATTGCCCAGTAGTCATAGTTCTTCCCATTAAACTGTGGGAACTGGGTGTTAAACATACCCATACCAGTGCTTGTGCTAGCCATTCCTTGTTTTCTTGACTGTGTATCTTAAAACAACTGACTGCTGCAACAAAAAACTCCTCCCTTCAGCTTCTTTGTCACCTTCAAAGAGCCTAAGCCTGCTCTGATACCACTGTTGGGTATTTTTGCAATGGGAAAATACCAAAACCAGAAAAACAAAACACAGAGGCAATGCTATGTTTCCTTTACACCAGGATCTTTTGCACAGAGGAGCCTTAAAAAAAAATTAGAGAGCAAAGTATTTCACCACTATAAAGATTTCCATTCATTGAACAAAAAAAAACTTACATATTCATCCTCTTTTACTTGGAGGGATTCACCAAAACATTTTCACAAAAGTTACTCTGCCTCCTATGAAATTTTACACCACTGTGTGTAAATATTTCATTTACATTCACTGCTGTGTGAAAACAAAATTACAGAGTTTTACTCATTTACCTTTTCACCTGTGTGAAACAACTCATGGATTTGAAACAAAACAACCAACTGGTTTTCTTCATTCACTTCTCCTTCTCCTGCACTGCTGTGCATTCTTTTTCTTTTTACATCACAAAGAAAAATTCACGCTACTGCATTTCATACATTTCAAACATTGCATTACAATCCTTGGTTTTCATTGGCTGCTGGGGAGCCCTGTTTTTCTTCACCCCGTGTGCAAAAATCCCCGTGTGAAATAATAAATTACAATGGAGTCAACGCTCCTATTAAAAACATATACAAAAAAGAAACAATAATAAAAAAACTTACATTATGGTTTCGGCCCATACTCCGTATTAACTTCGCCGTATGAAAACATTAAA
Organism: Pinus taeda; assembly: GCA_000404065.3. NCBI lineage: Eukaryota > Viridiplantae > Streptophyta > Pinopsida > Pinales > Pinaceae > Pinus > Pinus taeda. The sequence continues at coordinate 8,558 of APFE031671556.1, read as the reverse complement.
GAAATTACCTAAGTTAATGACACCTTCATTAAAAACATAAAATAAAACGTGCCGTAAAAGTAAAAATAAAGTTCGGGCAGGTTGTTGATAATGATTGTCCGTTGACCTGATCGGACGCAATTCGCTCACCAACCTCTGACAAACCAAACGACCTTTAGCTTCCGGGGAAAGTGGTTTTGGGTTCGTACACTGGACGCGTGGCAGCTGGTTGGGGTGTTCGGAGGCCCTCTGACAAAAACAACTTTTTACCAAAAGCGTTGTGAAATGCCTCCACGTGGTTCGTGGTTTTGCTGGGTGGTTTTGAGGTGCATTAAATATTTGCCCGCGCGCGGTTGAAATTACAAATTCAACATATTTTTGTTCAGAACAAGGGCTTGAAGCTGGGAGGAGTCGGGAATACAGGGGATATTCCCGGTGAGTTTGTTTTGGGACAGATCAATGGTTATAAGAGATGTTAACTTCGTTAAGGACGGTGGAATAGATCCCGTCAATAGATTCTGATCCAAAGCCAATTTATAAAAATTAGCGCTCAACAAACCCAGTGATTCTGGAATGCTTCCACTCAAACGATTGTTACTTGCCAACAGCTCTGCCAGCATTGACATATTTCCTAACGAGGATGGAATCTTACCCGTCAGCAAATTATTTTGTATGTGTAGCGTTGTTAGCTGCTTCAGATTTGCCATGGAGACCGGAAGGGGACCCGAGAGCGTATTGTTGTTCATGGTCAACACGGACAGGAGTCTCAGATTTCCAATGCTTGATGGAATGAAACCAGAAAGCCGATTCGAATCCAAGTACAAAGAAGTTAAATTCCGTAGATTTCCAATGCTTGATGGAATGAAACCAGAAAGCCGATTCGAATCCAAGTACAAAGAAGTTAAATTCCGTAGATTTCCAATGGATTCCGGAATAGGACCGGCAATCAAGTTTCCGGTGAGAGACAGCGACTGTAGACTGAGCAGTTGGTCAATGTCAGAAGGAATGGAACCGGTGAGTTTGTTGTTATCCAGAGTAAGATGGTTCAAGGCTGAAAGGCGAGAAATAGAAGCTGGAATTATTCCACCTATATTTTTCCACCTCATAAGGGTAAAGGTGCGAAGGTATGACAGGTTCCCGATGGATTCTGATATGCTTCCACTCATGTAAACGCTAGTGTTGCCTGCGCCCATGGGATCCCCATCAAGAATGAGGCTCACCACCCGACCGCCATTGTTATCGCAGGACACGCCCTTCCATTTGCAGCAATCATTTCCCGTCCATGATTTAAGAGCTCCGCTCGGATCCTCCACAAGGCAACACGGTCTTGTCCTACACATTGTGCTATCTTCTGCCCATGGCATGAGTTTAAGGACATCAGTAGTAACACAGAAACGAATGCTAAGATTTCGGACCTGGGTTTCTCCATTGCGAAGCCAAGGAAATTGCAGAGGTTAATCAGAAGCTTCTGGGCCCTGAGCATGAACTTTATGAAACCCACATTGCAGGAGAATCGAATCGAGTCGGTATTTAAATGATTAACGTGCTTTGTATGTTAGGGTTTCATCTTTGTATTTTAGAGTTTCGGATACAAACTAGTCGTCGGTCAGCTTTGATTATCAAAGAACGTTAAAATCCGGAAAACACATATGCCGAAAAGGACCAGTCCAAGTGTTTTAGGGTTTTGTGCCAGGTTGGAATTTGGTTATTCAATTTTTAGCCGGCAGTGCTGGTTTGAAGCTACAGTTTTCACAAATCTCAAAATCATAATGAAATTGTAAACTATTTAAATTACGCACTCTAAGAACATTTTTTTTCGCTGGAAAAAACAATTACCCAGCCCTTCCACTCATCCTTTCGTATCAACTTACGACGTGATTTTCATCGGAAATGATTTTCATCGGAAATTTCATAACTTAATATTTTGACTAACCATTTTTTTAACCATGCCATTTTCATTGGAAATTTAATAATTTAATCTTTTGAACAATTGTTTTTTAAATATTTATTTGACGTGATTAGCATTGGAAATTTAATATTTATAGCATTTTCTGAACTTTACGTTTCAAATTCCAATTCCGTAGTATAGATGTTGTATTAAAGCATTCTCTAGATTTTATATATTTTTGTTTCGCACTGATATATGTTATTTAAGTCACTCGGGGATTGCACTCGCCTAGGCCACACCATCCCTTAACATTACTAGCTTTTTGCTCAAGGAATTTCGAATGGGTGACCTCCACATCACGGAGACTTAAAAGTACACCCCATCACCCTCTATACCCTAGGTGGACAAATTAATTGTAAATTTTATTATTTAAATTATTTTTTAAACTTATATTCTAAATAAATATAATAAAAAACTTGAACAACTACTAATATGATTTGTTGTCTCCATTTTTGGTTCATTTATTAAAATTTTGACCCAATATTTAAAAATATATTGTAATTAAAACCACATTTAATTATTACATAATATTATTATTTTATTTTAATATATTTACACATGTTATATTTATAAAAAATATATATTCCAATTTAAATTTTAAACTACAAAGACTAATTTAGAATTTAAACATGTATTCAAATCTTTGACTATGACAAATTTTCCTACCTTTTATGTTGATTTATGCACCAATATATTCTAAAGGTATATTGTAGATTATTTTTTTTCTTCTTATTATGCAATATTAAATATTTATTTATCCACCATGATCTGCGTACCATCACTATTTTTCGATGTATAGGGAGATTTTTTTGAAAGGGAAGGTTGAAATAGGGCATTTTAACTTCCAGTTGAGGAATAACACATGTAATGTCCTTGTACAGTGTCGACTTTGCCTGTAACGGTCGTAGCCCACGCCAGGACATTTCCATCCTTTGTTGGTGCAACCACATCCAATAACCCTTGATCAACAATGTCTCTAGCCTCCATCCAAAGCATAATTTTGTTTCAATACTACAAAACCTTATGACCCGGTATCTACTCTTTCATTATATTCTCAACATGGTGATATACACGTCTAACTGGAATTTACTTCTTTCACACAAGAATTATTATTACTTCCTCTTATCCCCTCCAAATATATTTCACATCAATTTCATGTTTGCCAGGTAACCCACAAACACTCAACCCTCATATGCTCTGTAACTCTCTCATCATCTTTGGCTTCCAAAAACAACATATTTTATAAAGAAAGTTTTTTGGTTGTTTGTGTTCCACATAAGAATATGAAGTGAACATGATTGACTCTTTTCCTTCCACTCATTTGTTTCCAAGCTCTTCATATTTTGAATATTAGAACATAAATAAGTGCTCCGCCAAATATTATTTTAGCCATGTATAATGATTAGGTACACCAATATCAACATAATGCCAAAAGAAATATTCTAACATCACAACACATGAACACACTACAAGCACTCTCCGATGCAAATAATATACACACAACATATGAAAAAATACAAGCCATATGTATGCAACAATCACTCTCCAAATCCATCTATATGATCAAAGCCATCTTTTCTTCATGCAATTTCCTCAACAAACTTGAGTCTTGGCTTGTTTTTGTTGTCGTGGAGTATTTCCTTTGCTGTCATGGAGTCTTGCCTTTGCTTGCATCACAATAATTCAGCTCAACAAAAATTTAACATCATAAAAATTTCTTCAACATAGCAATCGCTGCAACATTATCCAAGAATTTTAACATGTGTATCACAAATCCTTTATGCGTTCACCTTGCATTACATCCGATCATCATGACTTATCAAGGTCATCAACATAAACATGAAGCCATCAACACAAATATACCCAAATGCAACAACCTCCTCATTCACCTATGCCATACCATTCTCCTTTCGCTCCTTTGCATTGTTGATCCTATTCATTAATGCATACATTGCCTTGTTTTTTCGCCTTTAGTGCTCCTTGCTACTACTTCTTTGTTGTTCCTTGCTACTTCTCCTTTAATGTTCATTGCTACTACTCCTTTTCCTTTGTTACTCCTTCATTGTTCCTCGTTGCGCGTCCTTTGCCATCAATGAGAAGAATGTGAATGGTTGAAAATAACAATATTTTTACAAAAAAATATAAAATTTTAATGATATTTAGGGTGTAATGGATTTTTCAGTAGCCTAGAGGAGTAGGATCTCCAGATCCATATTAAATTGGGGATGAAGGGAAGTACATTGCTACAGGTATTGGTATTGTGACCTTTGAGAGGGAGAAAGCCTCCCATCTTCACCTCAAATATGTTATGCTTGTAGGTCGGCTAAGGAAGAACGGGATCTTTGTAGTAGTATTGGAGGATAGAGTCTACGATGTTATTTTCAATAAAGGGAAAGACTTTCTAAGACACATAGCTATCGGGAAAGTGAAGAAAATTACAGTTAGAGTGATGAACCTATACAAACTTAATGTGGGAGATTGTTCTAAATTGAAAAACAAGGCATAAAAGATGTTGAGGAACTTTGGCACAAGAGATTGGGTCATCTACACTATGGTGCCTTGAAAACTATGCAACAAATTACCACCAATATCCCTAAAGGCTCCTCTGGCTAGCAGGATGTGTGAAAGGGTTGAACATTGGGGAAATATGTCAAATCCACATTCCGTGGCTGAGATAATAGAGAAGATGCAATCTTCGGGTGAGTCCATTGTGATTTTTGTGGACCATTGGCAACAACCTCCACAACAAAACATAAATACTATGTAATTTTATTGATGATTTCTCTATAAAATGTTGGATTCTCTTCATGCAGAAGAAGGATGAAGTATTCTCAAAATACGTAAAATTCAACGCATTAGTTGAGAAGGAGAATGGGAAGAAAGTGAAGGCTCTCATGAGTGACAATGGAGGTGAATTTGTTTCTAATGCGTTCAATGATTTCTGTGCCAAAGAAGGTATTTGAAGGGAACTGATAGCAACCCATAACTCAAAACAAAATGTGGTTGTTAAGGGGAATGATAGGATCATAGTTGGAGGTGCAAGAGTTATGGTACGTGATCAAGGGCTTCCATTGTATATATGGGCAGAAGCATGTAAGACAACAATCCACTTGCAAAACTAGAGTCCTAATAAAATAGTTGGTATGATCACACTGGAGGAAGCCTTCATTGGGAGAAATCCTAATGCGTATCGTGTCAAAATTTTTGGAGCTTCATTTTATTCTCATGTCTCCAAGGACTCAAGGAGGAAACTTCAGCCTCCAACAAAGTTGGGAGTTTTTGTAGGAAACATCGAAACTCCACATAATTACCCGATGTATATTTATTCAGTGAGGATGACAGTGGTGAGGAGAGACGTCACATTTGATGAGGAGAAGGCTATGAGGTTATCTTTGGAATGAAATATCAGTATCCTATTGCAGCAAGGGCTTCTATCTCTAAAGGAGGAGCTACAGGATGAGGATCAGGAAGTTATGGAGCAACCACAAATGGAGGAGCATAGAGGAGGTCGAGTGGAGACAGCCACTCAACTAGAAACATCAAGAGAAGGGAGAAAGAGAAACAAATAAGAAGATATATTGTTTCAATATTCTAGGGAGAATATGGGAGCCCTTGCATCACGACGCAAGCAGAGGAGGTAACCTCAGACGTACACTGGTTACATGGATCTCACGATAGAACTCAGTGAGTTAGAGCCTTCTTCATTTGACAAAGCAATTTCTCAATCTGTTTGGATTGATGCCATGTTGGAATAATATGAATCCATCATGAAGAAAAATGTATGGGAAGCGGTGTCAAAACTAGAAGGGAAATCAATGGTTGGTTCTAGATGGATCTATAAAGTGAACATGCAACTAATGGGAGCATCGAGAAGTAAAATGTAAGATTTGTGGCCAACGGATTTTCTAAGGTAGAGGGAGTTGACTATGAGGAAAAATTTTCACTTGTGGCAACGTATTCCTCCATCATATCAATTCTTGCATTATCTATGCAGATGGGGTGGAATATCCACCATATGGATGTGAAGACCACCTTTCTCGATGGTGTTATTGAGGAGGAAATTTACATAGAGCAACCATAAGGATTTGTAGCATACAATGAGGAGTAACATCTGTGTAGACTTAGGAAAGCATTGTGTGGTCTCAAATAGGTGCCCCGAGCATGGTACACTCGGATTGACAGTTATCTCATTGGATTGGGATTTTAAAAAAGTGAAGAATATGAGGACCCTCCATCACATTGTGGTAGATGGTAAGTTGCTTATTCTTGTTTTTTGCGTTGATGATTTAATATTGACACGCGATGAGAAGCTGATATGCTCTTGCAAAGAGGATATTGCAAGGGAATTTGAGATGAAAGACATGGGATTAATGCATTACCTCCTTGGGCTGGAAGTGTGGCAAGGTGATTGTAAATTGTTTGCGTCCGAGGGGAAGTATGGCTGTGAAATACTTTAGAGATTTCGCATGGAGAATTGTAAGCCTATGGAAACATCTCTAACTACAAATTAGAGTAAAGAGAATGCCAATTCAGGTGAAGAGGTTGATACTACCATTTACAAGCAGCTTGTGGTGTTTGTGGCACTCAATTCAACAGAGGCTGAATACATGGCTACAAGTGAAGTAGTATTGAGACCATGTGGATGAGTAAAATACAAGTGGGTCTTTTCAGTCAGGAGATGGATCCGACAATGATATATTGTGATAATCATAGTTATATTAATCTCTCTGATATCCTGGAATTTCATGTTAGGTCTAAGAACATTGATATATGATATCATATTTTGCGACATTGTGTGCGTATGGGAATTATCTTGCTACAATACATTCTAACCGAGTAGCAAGATGATGACATCTTGATGAAGAAATTCTCAAGAGGAAAATCCAAATTCCACATAAAGTTCAGCCTAGAAGAGATCAAGTCGGACTAAGGACACTAATTAGACCTGACATGAAGCTCATAAATACAAGAAACTCGAATTCATTTGGATCACTTCATCTCAAGCAAGTTTGATATCTCTAAGGAAGCTTGGAATTTCGAAGTACGAACCTGGGAAGCCAAAGGAAGTGCGAGTTGGGTGGAGTTTAAGGAGAAGAAGAAAAATAAAATTTTGGTACATCTCTCTGTATCTCTCTCTCTCTCTTCTATTTGTTTTGAGCCCTAGATTAGAATATCAAAGTGTTTCAAATTATTTTGATGTTGGAAGATGCCTGATGCTGAAAGCTGCTACATAGTCGAAGTTGTTGGAAGAGAGGTCCAAGATCTGGGAGGTTGAATTGGTGTGGAGTGAAGGTTTGGTATTTGGCTAGGGTGAAGAGTCTCAAAGAATACTATTGAAAGGAATAGAATTTTGACTGAGTTTTCCCTTGGAGGGGGGTTTTTCCCTAGCATAGTGCCTACATCTGGTGTCCATTGTTTTATGTTCTTTCGCTTTGGTAATTTCTTGATTAACTAAAAGATAAGATATAAATAATCGTAATAAAAAGTCAAGAACATCACAATTAATTATCAAGAATAAGAAAAACTTTCTACCTTTTTGATTTTCTAACATCCTTGAGTCATTTCTACCTTTTTTGACATACATTTTGCATTCGATAGCTCTATGTCCAAATTCATTGCATAGATAACAATAACCATAAAAATGATTTTTGTAGGAAGTAAATGAATTCAATGTTTTCTTTGTCTTACATTCTCCTTCAACATGTCCACGTTCATAGCAAGAAAAATAGTTGATATCTGTCGAAGGAGAAAATAATATCCTTTTAAGATCTTCCAATTTTTCTCAATTTATTTCGAGTAGCAAGTGAAATTTTTCCAAATAACCATTTCTTCGTATCCTTCCTTCACTCTTGATGTTTCCTCTTCTTTTTGTTTTCTTCTTTACAAATCTTGTTTTATCTACCTTCTTGTTATGTAGGTATATTTAGTGCTACCTCATTATCCTTTATGGTTGCAATTTTTTGAGTTCTTTATGGAGACAACCTCCTCTTCTAGTTGAAGAGATCTCAGACTCTAATCTTTCACATTGTACCTCTTTCTCCTTTAGCTTTCTACTCATCATCCTTTCTATTCTCCTTGCCTCTTCAATTTGTGTCCTCACATTAACAATTTATTCCTTGTACTCATGCTCTCTCTCATCACATATCTACATAAGTTTATTGAGGTCCTTGGTTTCATTCTTCAATCTTTCTATTTGAGTCAAGGCTATGCCAAGATTAGCTTGTTCTTCAACTATATTTTCTTCTTGGAAATCAGGTCGATTCACACTAGCATAGACCTCATTTGACTGAACACTTCAAGCTGAACGACACGGAGGAAGAGGCGAACCACAGAGACAGGCATTGTGGCTGTATGTAGAAACAGGGAATGAATCCAACGGTTCCCGTCGTGGAATCATGCCACACAGACGGTTGAAGCTCAAATTCAACTCACTCAGACCCTTGAGTTGAACCATCTTCTCCGGAATGGTTCCCTTTAGTTGATTATTTGACAGATCAAGGAATTCCAGATTTGGCATATCACCCAACGATTCGGGTATGCTACCAGTAAGCTTATTGTTTGAAATGTGAAGAAAATCCAGGCTTGAATTCCCGCCAAAAGAATTGGGTAGTTGGCCTGCGAAATTGTTGAA
>APFE031671546.1:26264-59354 GCA_000404065.3 Pinus taeda | reverse complement strand
CATCTCAAGAAAGCTATTTATGAGAAGGAAATGTTGGAAATACTACATGCACTTAAGAAATGGTGACCTTACCGAATGGGAAGACACTTCAAGGTAAAAATGGATCATGATAGTCTTAAATACTTTTTAGAACAAATATTATCTATAGAAGAGCAGAAAAAATGGGTCACAAATATATTGGGTTATGAGTTTGACATCATCTATAGAAAAGGGAAGCAAAATTTTGTTGCAGATGCACTCTCAATAAAGGATGAGGATGTGGAAGTATTGTTTTGTGTTATTTCTATTATCCAACCAGATTGGATAAACGAAGCAAGGGATGAATGGAAGAAGGACAAAAAAGTGTGGCCACTCATTCAAAAGTTGCAGAAGATCCCAATTCAAACTATATTGCCAGAACTTGAAGAGGATGGAAAAATCATAATGGAACATGGAGCAGTCACAAAAACAAGAACCCGACAGCTAGGAAATCGATCAATTTCATAGTATCTCATCAAGTGGAAGAACTTACCCGCTAAATATTCCACATGGGAGGACAAGAATTTTATACAAAAGCATCAAGAACTCAAGTGTTGAGGACAACACTTTTTAAAGGAGAGGGGCATGTTAGGCCCCTATACTACTAGTCTAATCCCTTATTGTTATTATTACAACCCCCTTATTATATTTTTGTGCCCATGTAGTCGCCATATTGTTATTATTGTTCCCCATAGAAGCCCATTATTGTTATTATTGTGCCCTTACATTATTATTGTTATGTCGGCTCTGATTATATTATGACCCTTTAGACTCCTATATATAGAAAGGAGGCGTCATCATTTGTATAATCCAAGAATTGTTCATTTGTGTAATGTAAAGGAGGATGCCCCCTCGAAGAGGTTGAATTCTAAGGCGTTCAACGATCTTTTCTATCTTTTTGTGAGCTAGTTTCATAACACCTTATCCCTGGGCACGTGGTCCCCCACATGCCCAAATTTTTTGGACTTAAGGCCTTAGAGGCCGAATTAAGGTGCCCACAATTTGCGCCCTATTTTCGGCAAAATCATGCTTCGTTAGCATAATCTGGGGTGAAATTTTGGGTTAGGTGCTGGATTTTGGGGATTTTGTAGAGAAAATAACAGAAAAACTTGGGCAAATCATAACTGGATGAGTTTTTGACAAAATTAGGTGTAGAAATAGGCCACACGAGCATTTTTATGCATTTTGGAGCCATTGGAATAAGTTTCAAAGATTTTTGAGCATTGTAAACTGATGTATTCACATTTTTTTAGCATAATAGAGAGGGTCAAGCCATTGGAAGTTAGACCAAGGAGTCATAGCCTAAGAGGAGTGAACTTCTTCATCATTTGTTTTTGTGATACTGTTTATGGTGATGTTTATGTATTTTTTATGTTGTTGTTTAGTCATTTTTTAATGTTAATTTGCACATAAAATTTACATAAAAGAACTCAAAAACCCATGTTTAAACTTGCAAATAATCTCATGAATCCTCAAGCACATTTAACATATTCTAAAAAGGAATTTTAACACAAAAAAACTAATTTTCTCAATCAGATCAAGTTTGGTATCACAGCTCTTTGTTTTCTTTATGCAAGAATGTTTTAACATTTTTTTCAAATGAATGTAATTCTTACAAGGTTGAAGCTCAAGAAAGTAGAAGGGAAGTTGGGTCAAGGAGAAGGAGTGCAAGGTTGCAACAATCTCCACCACCAATTCTTCCTCAAGTTGCAGTTGAGACTTTAGTGAGCATGTCTCATGAAGGAGAGCCTACAAACATGACAGAGGATGAGAAGGTGTTTAGGAAGGCTTTATTTGATATACCAGAGATGGTGAAGGTCCTATTGAAGAGACGAATACCATATTGCACAGTGAAAGCTCCAAGCCTCCGAAAGGATAAGGTACTTCAGGAGGAAGAGGTAATGGAAATGAAGGTAAACCTCCACCCTCTCCACCATCTTCTTCATGTTCTTCTTCACGGGCATCTTCACCCTCTTCCACTAACACAACCCTTACTCATACTCATCAACATACCTCAAAAGGAACACGTGAATCAACCTTGTTAAAACTTGATATTAAATTTGAACTACACATGTATAATGGCCAAATGAATGTAGAGAAGCTTGATAATTGGGTTCGTCAGTTAGAGGTCTATTGTAGAATTCAAAAAATTCAAGAGGATGACATAAAGATTCAAATAGCTTCCTTGAGGCTGGAGGATGCAACACTAGTATGGTAGGAATCAAAGACATAAGAAGAGATAAAAAAAACATGGCAAGATCTCAACTTCTTGGTGTACTTTCATTGTTGCAATTAAACAAAAATTCTACCCTCTATCTTATATATAGAAAACCATCATGAATTGGCAGAACTTTAGACAACTTAAAAGTCAAAGTGTGTATGATTACACCCAAGAATTTAGAAAAAGGTATCTAATGTTAGGTGTATATTTGCAATCAAAAGACGTGTTTTTGAAGTACATAGGGGGATTACATAGTTAGCACAGTCATACTATCCTTATGTTTAATCCAAATAATCTAGATGAGGTGTGTGTGCAAGCCACTAATCTTTAGGCAAGAGGGAAAAATACTCCAAAAGAGGGTAGTAAAAAGCCATTTAAGGGTAAAGGAAAAGAAAAGGATTTCAAAGGGAAGGGAAAGAAAAATGCATCCATTAAGAAGGAAGGAGAGAAATTAACATGCAAGCATTGCTCCGAAGAGAGTCGCGATGAAGCTTATTGTTGGAAGCTTCATCCCGAGATGAAACCAAAGAAATTCAACAACAAGGAAAAACAAAAGACAATTGCAACCACTCAACAGTATTTGGGATCTGATTCAGGTGATGAAACTAAAATTACGGCCATTGGTATGAAAGGAAAAGAGGATAAAACGTTTTCACATAAGGGTAATCTCAAAACATAGAAAAAATGATACTCTTTGTTATAGTGGCTCTCAAGCCAATCTCATCTCTGAAAACATTGTCAAAAATTTAAATCTGGAAACCATTCCACATCATAAACCATATCCATTAGGATGGGTGTGTGACAATGCACAATTTCAAGTAACTAGAAAGTGTAAATTAAAATTCGTCATTACTGCAAATTTCATAGATGAAGTGGAGCTTAATGTTGTGCCATTAGACATATGTGGTATAGTTTTGGGCAACCCGTATCTCTATGACATAAACAATATCTTCCATAGACATGATAACAAATACCATTTGTTCAAAGATGGATTAGAATATATTGTGAGATCTCATAGTAAGAAACTAAATCTTTCACTTGTTAATGTAGGGCAGATGAAAAGACTAGTGAATTCAAGTAAAAATTTTGTGCTTCTAATGATCAAACCCAAGAATGATGTTGATAATGAAGATTTTAAAAGTTGTGATTCAAGATTGAAATCTAAATTGGTTGATGTTGTTAACCAATATGATGAGATGTTTCAAGAACCAAAAGGATTTCCTCCCAAGAGAGGAATCCAACATGAGATACACTTGCAGTAAGATAGTCCTCTTCCTAACATTGGCATGTATAGATGTCAATGATGGAAAGTGCAAAGATTAAAATGAAAATTCATGATTTTTTGGATAAAGGGATCATCAAGCCAAGTTCTTCGCCATGTTGGTCACCTATTGTTTTGGTTCCAAAGAAGGATGGAACATGGGGCATGTGTGTGGACTTCCATGCATTGAATAAGATTACAGTAAACAACCATTACCCACTGCCTAGAATAGATAATTTATTTGATTAATTGAAAGGTGCAAAGTATTTTACTAAGTTGGACTTAAGGAGTGGCTACCATCAAATTATAATTGTTGAAGGAGACATTTGGAAGACAAAGTTCAAAACAAAACAAGGTTTGTTTAAATGGCTAGTTATGCCTTTTGGTTTATGTAATGCTCCTCCTACCTTCATGCATGTGATGATTGATGTGTTGAGGCCATTTCTTGATGAGTTTTTTATAGTCTACTTAGATGACATCTTAATTTTCAGTAAATCTCGTGATGAACATGGCATGCATGTGAAAAGTACTTGATGTCTTAAACAAAGAACAATTGTATTTAAAGATGCCAAAGTTTGAGTTTGGAAAAACATATTTAGTTTACTTGGGTCATATTATTGGAGGAGGTGAGTTGAAAATAGATCCCTAGAAGGTTGATGTCATTTTGAATTGGCCAAGGCTTAAGACCATTATTGATGTAAGAATTTTTTTGGGAGCAACCCAATATTGGAGGAAATTCATTGCTAACTTTTCTTTTATAGCAGCTCCTTTGCATGCATTGACAAGTGTGAAAAATGGTTTTCAGTGGGGAGGAAAACAGTAAAAGCCCTATGATGCATTGAAGGAAAAGATCACTTCAGCTCTAGTACTTGCATTTCGAGACTTGATACAATCATTTGAAATCTAGACTGATGCTAGTGACTATGTCGTGGGTGCAGTACTCATGCAACATGGTAAGCCTATCTATTTTCATTCAGAAATTTTCAATGGTGTAGTGATTAATTATCCTACATATGACAAGGAATTGTATGCATTGGTGCAAAGTGTGAAAAAATGGAAACATTACTTGATGGGTAAGGAAACAATCATTCACATTGATCATCAACCATTGCAATACTTGCAATCTCAATCTAAGTTGCAGCAATCAAGGCACTTCTAATGGATGGCTTTTCTTCAACAATTCCACTTGGTAATAAGGTATAAGAAAGGTATCTACAATAAAGTTGTTGATATGATTTCTAGGCCTATTATTAGTGAAACTACTTTAATCAAGAATAATTATGTTTTCCATGAAATTTATATTGAGCAATATGCATTAAAAAATGACTTTCAGGATGTTTACGCAAGCTTGAGTAAAGGTAACCAAGTAGAGGAACTGGATTATCATTTGCATGATAACTTGTTGTGCCAACTTGGAAAGCTTTGTTTTCCACAAGGAGAAAGAGTCAACATCATAAGAGAGGAACATACTTCCCTTATTGCTCGTCATTTCAGTGAAACTAAGATGATGGCACATCTACAAAGGTATTATTGGCCTTGTATGCTTGAAAGTGTGTCACATCTTATTAAAGGATGTTCATTATGTGCAGTCAATAAGCCTAGCAATAGGAAGTTAGGATTGTACACACCACTTCTAGTTCCTTCACAAATGTGGGAGAGTGTTTCTATGGATTTTGTAGGAGGTCTTCCATTCTCAATAAGAGGTCATGATTATTTGTATGTAGTTGTGGACAGGTTCAACAAAATGCGCATTTTGATGCCATGTAAAAAGAAAATTACAGCTGAACAAACTGCTCAGTTATTCTTCCAAAATGTATGAGTGCATTTTGGATTTCCCACATCCATTGTTAGTGATCAATATTCTCTCTTTGTTGGGAATTTTTGGTTAAGGTTGCAGGGATTCATGGACACCAAATTGAAAAAGAATACAACATTTTATCCGCAAACAGATGGTCAAACAGAGGTGGTGAATAGGATGGTGATACATCTTCTTCATGGGTATTGCAGCAAGCATCCTACGTTGTGGTATGAACATTTACACTATATTCAACATGCTTACAACTATGCCAAGCACTCTTCAACTTAAACATCGCCATTTGATGCATGTTTGGGATACTTTCCTAAGTCTCCTTTCGATTTCATTTTTGGAAAAGATGTTGCTATTGATGGTCATAATGACATAGACAAAGCAAGAAGATTCATTGAACAAATTCATTTGGTACACGAAAGAGTTCAGGAACAATTAGAAAAGAGTCAAGGTAAGTACAAATCAAGGCACAACAAGCATAGTGTAGATTGCAAGTTCCAAGTTGGTGATGAAGTTTGGATTCATATTAGCAAAGAGAGGCTCCAAGGAGAAGGTAAAAAGCTAAAACCAATTAGATATGGTCCATTCATAATTTTGGAAAAGATTGGTAACAATGCCTTCAGGTTGGATTTCCCTTCATATATGCAAATTTATGTTGTTGTTAGTGTTGAGAACTTAAGGTTGTATGAGCCTCCTTTGATTGAAGATCAAGGAGAAAATGTCCAAATTCCTTCCATTGAGGATTTTTCTCCCGAATACCTTGATGAACTATAGCAAGACACCATTCTTGGCAGAAGAACAAGGTCTTCAAAATAAGGGAATGTGGATTACCTTCAAGTGGGGTTCAAGGGAAAAAACCCTTCAAAAGCCAAATGGATCGAGATTAGAAAGGTGAGGGAACTATACCCTCACTTGCTAGACAATTGAAAGTGATATTTTGGGGTCCAAAAGGCTTCCAGTGGGGAGGAATGATCAAGTGCTCAAAAAAATAGCTCAAAATTCAAAGTTGTCGGATCGATGTAACCTAGACGACTGCGTAGTGCTTGTCATCCAGTATTTGGTGCAACTTGTTATATGCAAAACAGATACCATATTCTCCCAGAATCAGTGTCTATTCACTTTCCCAAATAGACAATTTTTTGAAAAAATTAGACAGCCTAGTCATCACTTCATACTATTGACGTTGCACTGACTGGGCAGGTGTATATGCTAGGTTGAATAGTCAACATTCTTCGGTGAATCTATTGTGCCAAGTGGCACATTCTCATTAGTTCGGTTTTGGAAATTTTTGATTGGTTGGATTGGTGGCCAACCATGAGTTGACACGTGGCCTTGCCAGAGGCCTCCACGTGGCAGTGCAGGGGGCCACCAAAATTATGGGTCAAGTCTGGGAAGAGGCAGCAGGGGTCAAACCTACGACCACATAGCAATGAGCACAACCAACTACCAACGTACGATCGCAATAGTTCTTAACTCCATTAGAACTCCTCATATATTTGAATTCAAATACATGTCATTTTGGAGGAGGGGCCAACCCATGGGGGCCGAGCCTTGGTCGTACTTCCAGTGCACGACCACTAGTAGAGAGGAGAGGGGGGGGCAGACGGCGAGGGAGGGCCGTTGGCCTTAGCCCCGCGGACGTGGCCCCCCATGTGCCCAATTTTTTTAGACGTAAGGCCTTGGAGGCCGAATTAAGGAACCCAAAATTTGCACCAGATTTTGGGCAAAATGACGCTCCTTTAGCACAATCTGGGCCAAAATTGAGGGTTAGGTGCTGAAGTTTGGGGATTTTGTAGAGCGAATAGTAGCAACAGTTGGGCAAGTCATAACTGGAGTAGAGATAGGATACACATGCATTTTTGGGCATTTTGGAGAAATTGGAAGAGGTTTCAGAACTTTCTAACCATTGTAAACTAATGTATTCACATTTTTTAGCATAATAGAGAGGGCCAAGCCATTGGAAGCTGGGCCGGGGAGACGTAGCCTGGGAAGGGTGAACTCCTTCATCATGTGGTGTTGTGATATTGTTTATGGTGATGTTTATGTCTGCTATATGTTGTTGTTCAGTCATTTGTTTATGTTAATTTGCACATAAAAGAACTCAAAATCCCATGTTTAAACTTACAAATAATCTCATGAATCCTCAAGAACATTTAACATATTCTGAAAAGGAATTTTAGCACAACAAAACTAATTTTCTCAATCAGATCATCCCAATATGGTCAAGGGATGGAAGGTGGTTATGCCTTCAACTATTCCTTGATTGATGGCTTGTATTTCCAAGATCCCTAAAAATAGGTTCCCAAATTTCTAGAGATCAAATCCCTTGATAGATTACTTCTCTTGAGTTAGAAATTTGAATATAATGTTGGTTTGGCATGTTGAAGGATTGAAACCCTTTAGAGGTGGATGAGAGGACATAATTCCTCTTTTCCCTCATGTCATGTTGGAGTAGGAACCCTCCCTTCATTTGACCTACTTGAAGTATGGGTAATGTAGAATGCATATATCCATAAAATCATGAAAACAATAGATAAAATAATACCTAATGCACACTTCATAATTGAACATATTGTCTTCATAATTAATTGCATAATACATATATTAATCACTGTCAAAGAGAGGTTTATGACGTATAAATTAGGTTAAAATGTCACAAAAGTGAGACTTATAATTTGCAATGGAGAGGCCAACCAATGAACATGGGTTTAAACATTTCAAGACATAAAGGAAACCATTTGTAGTTGAATACATCATAAGCATAAACAACCATTTTAATAATTTCTCTGCTTCACGTCAACATGTGATGGGACTCATTTCACTCTGGAGCGTCAACTAACCATTTCTAATTCCATTGGTTCCTTCCATCATTCGTACAACAAAAGCTTATTTTATTTACCTGATAATCAAATCAAAATTTATTTGTGGTTCCAATCAACTATTATGATCCATTGTTAGGACAAAAGAATTTTGATGTGATTATCACTGAAAAATAAATAAATAAAATTTAGACACTAGATATAAATCACAAAAGCCTAAATTCGTTTTACAATTTATTTATTCACCATCATTGATCCACCTCCATTTTAAATGTGGATCTAACTTGAGTCGAGAGGTATACAAACTTTCACTTGCAATTTCTTTTTATGAGTAGACATTATTTAAATGTTTTGTATAATTATTTATTTATTTTTAGATTTTTTTTTTTTAATTTTATTTTCCATTATGAACAAAATTTCAACTTTAATAACAGATGGAAAGACTTACACATCATACTGGGAAGTAGAATGAGCCTCTAGGCCCAATACTTTTTTTTGGACCTTATCGTTGTTACACTTGCAATCAAGAATGAAATTTGACAAGGAAAATGTCTATATACAACCAAAAAAATTCTTTCTTTGTTACTATTATTTTGTTAAAATATTTCCTACCCTGCTTGCAATCAAATTAAATCAAATGAGCGCAAGTTTAGATTTTCTTCAGCACTAACTTCAACATTTCAGGGAATCTGCTATTTTATTTCCTACTTATGCATATGTTATATTAGGTATGAATTTCACTTATAATGCTTATATGATGCGCGAATGTATGTAAATGTATCAGTTAATTGTGAACACAAGTAAGAACATTTGTTTACGCTAAGCTAACTAATATTTGTTAATAAGATAAGTAAGATACTTAGCCTAGTTTGGGAAATATCACAATTCGCTGCTCTAGCAACGTGAAGGTATATCAGCCCCAAGTTAGTGCTACGACAAAGCCGATTGTACCCTTTTGCAAAGGTACTGAAGGGTGGAATAGAGGGCTAAGAAATTTTTCATGTAGACAGGTATAGTTGGGATAAACCGACATCACAACCATCTCAAGGGTGCAGAATTTGGTTCCAACATCCCCCCATACTGCTTCGGGTGAGACTTCAATCCACACTCTGCGGGCTGATGCCGAAAGGGCTAGTAGTGTAGGGATTTGTTTGGCTAACTAAGGCTGAACCTAAGTCAAGCCCCCACAAGCCAACAAATCGTTCTGTTGCCAGGATCGAAATCTGCATAAGAGATGTGTGATGTCGTATCATTGGAATCCAACTAAGAAAGAAATTTAAGGCTAGTTGGACAAAAGGATTCATGAGTTCGAAGCACAAGAAAACAGAAATCCACAACTGTCAAAAGAATAGTGGTTGGACCGATACCTATATACGGAATCCACAAAATATTTTTTGCCTCCTTTCCTACTGAGGTATACAAGTGGATCGCAAAGCTAGCAGATAACCATGGAAGATGGAAAATTGAAGATCCTATTGTGTGGACCCCAGAGCTAGTGCAAAGGTTGGAATCATAAGAGGATAAGATCGCCCATGCTATCAATCGTTGGCTCGATCACATCATAGGAGGATTTGTTACTAAATTCGTTGTCGACACCTCAGTCAGCTATAGCGAGGTAGAGTGACGCTTTTTCAAAGGACCGCAAGTGAGTAGCTAAAATATTTGAATACTTGGATTAAGATGTTGTTGTACGAAAAACGGGTTATGCAACTACCTTGATGTTCGGACTACGTGGAGCAGAATATTTTAGTCACTTGATTTCACCTCCGCAAGGGGACGAAGAAGGGATCGCGAAGGTCTCTTCGTGAAGCGAGATTCAGTTGATAAGACAAGGGTTTCCGCGAATACCACCTCTGCCCACACCACCACCTGCTTCACTGCCATCACCTCCAGCTTCACCCATACCACCTCCACTTCCACCGTGGTTCAGTATGGAAAACACAGTGAAGTTTCCTTTATTCAAAGGCTTGGGAAATGAAGACCCGGACCAATTTTGATTCATTGTGAGGGTTGTATGGGAAGCTTAAGGTGTTACAGATGACCATATAAAGAAAGTGACACTCATTAGCACTCTGCAGGATCGCGTGCTGACTTGGTATATTAAGTACTCCAACAGTAAACCTAATACGAGAGTAGCGGACATCCAAGAAGCACTAAATAGAGAATTTAGTAGGCCTAAATTTGAAGCACAGTCGATTGTGGGCTTCAAAGAGATGGCAATGGAACCAGGTGAGACACCATGGGAATTATATCAAATATTGAAGTGTCAAATCCGCAAAGGAAATATGAATTTGGCAGATGGACAGCATTGCGAGTGGTTTGTGGCTTTGCTACTACCACATTTAAGGAGTATGTTGTCACAAAAAAAGATAACAACTTAGGCAAAGGTGTTGGAGATTCCATGAGACTACACGAGACTCTGATGCAAGACCCTAATATAGGAGTTGAGCAAATCCACACAAAGCTAAAGAATCTATGCCTTGAGATGCAATGCTTGAAGCAGGATAGGATGGTTCGGCCAAAGGTTTGCAAAGAGGTATGGTGTTTGAAATGAAAGAGTCAGGGTCATGACAAATACCACTACCTAGTCTTCACAAATTATCTTATAGGAGAAGGACTGATGCCTTTAAGGCCAGAAGCTCAAGCAGGACCTAGAGCAGTGCCTGCTTTATGGTGCACTATCTGCCAGGTAGCTGGAAAACATGCAATAGACAACTGTCACTTGCTACAGAAGTATGTGCAAGCACCGCAACAGTTCTTCTACAAATTTCATAGGTCGGTAGGACATGATTAACATACTTGTAGGAGCTATGAATTGATGATGGATATAAATCCAACCTACAAGGTTCAGGTCGAAAGACGACCCCTTGACCAAAATGTAGGGATGGCATGGACAAGATTTCAGGGGCATGGATGAGGTCGAGGCGAAGGAGGACCTGGTAGGGGTCGAGGACAGTTGATTTGCTACAATTACGGAGGGCCAAGACAATGTGCCCGCAATTTCACTAATCCAACATGCATGTCATGCAAGTATTGCACGTTATTTGATCATGAAACCGAAGATTGTCCTACACTGATAGCTAGGATACGGGACAAAGGAGTGCTACCACCTCCCCCGACTCAAAACCTATAGATGATGAGTTTTAAGCCACGTGAGGAAGATCTGAACGTAAATATAGTGCTTCAAAGTGGAATCGCAATAGGAGATGGCAAGAGGGAACGACCGGAATATAGTACATGGGTTCATAAAGCCGTGGCGAGAGAGGTTGAGTTTGATTTGGAGCATGCTTGTGAAGCATTCATGGAAGCTAAGAAGAGCTTCGTTGATGCCTCCACTTCAGGAAGCAAGGATAAACCGGAGCTGGAGATGGACCCCTCTATGCTCACAACTTTCCTAGAAACCTGTATGAAGTTACTGCACGACAGTAAGGCTGTGAAAGGGTTACAAGAACTCATCAATAGATGTGCTGGGACCATGCCAGGTGAACCATGTGTAATCTGCAAGATCAAAAAGCATAATATAAGGAAGGGGCGTGTAATGAGATTCACCGCAAAGATTGAAGAATACAAAATGGATCAAGTCATTCTAGATTTGGGAACATATGTGAATGTTCTACTAAAACATACATGGGAGCAAAATGGGGAGACCTGTGATGCAGTGGTCTCTGATTCAGCTAAGGATCACGAATCAGTAGGAAATCATACCCATGGGGTAGTTGCAGAGAGTGACCATGGATATTGAGGGAGCGAGCACGCTGGTAGACTTTGAAGTAATAGAGATTGTTGATGACAACAATCCCTACCCTATGCTCCTGGGAATTTACCGGGCTACTCATATGAACGAGGTAATCAATTTGAAGAAGTGAAAGATGATCTTTGAGAAGAAATCACTGTGCATAATAATACCCCTAGATCCTGATGAGGGATCGCGTTATACAGAACCAGTCCATGATTATGAGAGTGATGATAATCTGGACTGCATCTATAAGATAATGGTGCAAGACCAAGACTTGGTGAATCCCACAACAGATGGGCGAATAACATGTGAACGCAAGAGTTCCTGCACTTCGAATTCCGATGAAGAAATAGAAAGCTAGCAGAATTGATTACAGGAAGTAACTACACTGAATTGCAACATGATGACCCGGTCTTGCACTGTGTGTTGTGAGAGGAAAGAACCCAACCTACTTATGATGTTTTAACTGAGGTAGATACATTTTTGGATGAATTTGAAAGGGAGGTGCCAGAAAAACGCTTCGAGGCCTTGGACTGGGTACTATGCGCTATGCCCACAAGATGGTGGGGTACGCACAAGGGAAGCTTTGATGATTGGTGTGAATATAGGAGGATGATGAGAGCATGATTTGGGAAGCCTAATATGCGATTGACAGACAAGTACGATGGGCAAGATGATCCGTGCGCATCTGGCCAAATGGACATAGGCTTATGGAGAAAAGCCTCAACCTGAGTGAGTGCGCCTGTTCTGTCATACCATAGATGTTATCCCAATGAATTTGTATATAGAAACAGAGCTCTGCCATGGGATTGGTGAATGGGGTATCCTGTGTGAAGGACTTATGATGACATTCAGTTTTGAGGATGGATTTGACATCATTTATGAAGTGCTACAAGAGGTAAAAGCAACCATCTTTAGGATACCACAAGATCCTTTAGACCTGACGCAGCCTAAATGGGCTACTCAGCTGAGTCACGCGCTGGAATGTTATAATGTAACAGCTAAAGAAGAGGATGAGGATTCGTGGAAAATTAACATTCTAGAGACAAAAGGCCACCACGAGGTTCAAGGACCACATATTGATAACCCTGATATAACTACGCCGATGAAAAATAAACAGGTGAACATTGGTATGGAGGCAGAACCCAAATTCACCAAGATTGGAGACGACTGGGACGACGCGACGGTGGACAAGGTCGCTGAATTACTCCATGACTATTAGGACTTATTCCTGACCATGTTTAAGGATTTGAAAGGAATAATCGGAGATCTAGGAGTGATGAAGATCATGTTAAATCCCAACGCGAAGCCAGTCAAGCAGAGGCATTACTGCCTAAACTTGAAATACAAGGAGAAGGTCCACTTAGAGCTAGACAAAAAGCTAGTAGTAGGAATCATTGAGCCTATGGATGAATCCTATTAGGTAAGTCGAATGGTGGTGCAAGAGAAGAAGCGGAAGGATGAGATAAGGATATTTTTGGATCTCAGAAAACTGAATGTTAGGTCCCTATAATACTAATGATGCCCCCATTACTATTGTAGTTGTATCCCTTATTAATATCGTTTTGCCCCTATTGTCTCCATATTGTTATTACTGTGCCCCATAGAATCCCTCTATTGTTATTTTTGTGCCTTTATATTATTATTGTTAGGTTGGCTTGGTTATATCGTGACTCCTTAGACTCATATATAGAAAGGAGGTTTTGTCATTTGAATCATCCAAGAATTGTTCATTTATGTAATGTGAAGGAGGTTTCCCCCTCGAAGAGGCTGAATTCTAAGGCGTTGATCTATCTTTTCTATCTTTTTGTGAGTTGGTTTCATAACAGAATGACGCTTGTGTCCATGATCCTTTCCCAACTCCATTCACAGATGAGGTGTTGGACAATGTAGGTGGTTAGGAAGAATACTCTTTCACTCATGGGTTCTCTGGGTACTACCAAATCAAAATCGTGGTGGAGGATAGGAGCAAGACAACCTTTGTGACTAAGTGGGGTTTCGTTCAATATACTATAATTCCGTTTGGATTGAAGAATGTGCCTGCAATCCTTTCCCGCGTGGTTGTTGAGTCATTCAAGGAATTTATTCATAAGTTCCTAGAGGCCTATTTTGATGAATCAATTGTATTTCGGCTGGTTAAGCACCATGTAGCGAGCTTGCACTTGATTTTGGATACTTGTCGAAGATACCATATCGCACTCAACCTCAAGAAGTCTCTATTTTGTGTTCCTTTTGGGAACTTATTGGGGTATGTGTTTTGCAGACAAGGGGTGATGGTAGACCTTGTGAATATCGGGGTGATTCTGAACTTGGAAGTGTCGAGGAGTACAAAATAGCTATGTGCTACTCTAGGACATACGGGATATTACAGGAAGTTTATCAAGGGCTATGCCCAGATCACTGCACCAATGGAAAAATTGTTGAAGAAGGATGTCATGTTCTACTAGAACGATGACTATAAGAAAATCTTAGATATATTGAAAGAAAATATGGTTGCCGCGCCGATTCTAGTCTTCCTGAACTGGAAGAAAGAGTTTCATGTACATGTCAATGCATCATGCATGGGGCAGTACTAACACGGGATGGCAGAGAAGGCTTGGACCACCCTGTCACATTCGCAAGCCACAGATTATCCAAAACGGAGAAGAACTATTCCACCGCTCAGCGCGAGGGGCTAGATATGGTATATGCACTCCGGAAGTACCTACACTACTTACTAGCAGGCCACTTTAAGATGTATACAGATCACTCCATGCTAAAGTGCCTGCTCCATAAGCCTGTGTTGGGGGGGCACATCTGTAAATGGCTCTTATTGTCCAAGAGTATGATTTTGAAATGGTTGCGAAGACTAGATGATTGAACGTGTTACCTGACCTCCTGTCGGGCATTGAGACAGAGGAGGAACCCACTAATTTGGAGGAAGGATTACCTAACATGCACCTTTTTGCTATGTGCATTGTAGATGGACATTTTGACGATATAATACACTTCCTAACAACTAGAACTGCGCCAGAAGGACACTCTGTCCAACAAAAGAAGGAATTAGTGGTGCGCGTGATAGACTTCTCTGTCATTACTGGGAATCTATACAATATGCGGACTCAGGAGATACCGTGAAGGTATGTACCTGAGTTTGAACGAAGTAGCATCCTCACGGACGCTCATGGGGGCGTCGCAGGAGGACATTATGCAGGGAGAGCAACTGTGTAGAAGATTCTACGCGTAGGGTTGTGGTAGCCAATGCTTCAACATATTGCAAGGCATGTGATGTATGTCAAAGAACAAACAGGCCATCGCGGAGGAATGAAATTCCTTTGAATCCACAAGTGACGTTGCAACCTTTCGAAAAGTGGGCAATATATTTTGTAGGACCTATTCAGCCCCAAGGAAAGACATGCACGAGGTACATTATCACTATGATGAAGTACTTAACTTGTTGGGTAGAAACGCTACCAGTGAAGGATTTCACAAGCACAACTGCCGCGAAGTTTCTATTTGAACATGCACTGACACGATTTGGATGTCCAAAGATCTTGATGAGTGATCGAGGTACGCACTTTGAGAATGAGACGATCAGCGCACTAATGGAGGAATTTTAGGTGTATCACCAAAAGAGCACACCTTATCACCCACAGGCTAACGGGACAGTGGAGGCATTCAACAAAGTGCTTGAAACTGCATTGACCAAGGTATGCAAATCTCAAAAAGTGATTGGGACCTACACATACCTGTAGTATTGTGGGCTTATCAAAAGACATGCAAGAAGCTGACACGAGAAACACCCTTTAAGCTGGTTTACAAGGTTGAAGCAGTGATTCCTATGGAGTATATCATGCCTAGTCTGCGCATAGCAGTGCTCACAGGTATGAATGATCACGGAGCCCTAGAAGAGAGGCTCGCGCAGTTGAACGAGCTTGAAGAAGAGATATTTTTGGCTGGATTTCATCAACAGGTCCAAAAGCAGCGGAAAAAGTGTGGCATGACTGACATATTAAGTTGCGCACCTTTAAGGTGAATGACTTGGTGTTATTGCATGATAGTAAGTTTGATCAATTTCTAGGGAAACTCAGAATGCATTAGTTGGGACCCTATGTTATTAAGGAGATTACCAATGGTAGCGCGGTCCAGCTGGTTAAGTTAAATGGAGATCCCTTCCCAAGAAAGGTGAATGGCAGTCGATTGAAGCCATACACAGGTGGCCTAACAATTTGACTAGCCGACAAAAACATAGTCTTAGAGCTACAGGCAGCTGAAACGAGGCGCGAGACTATAAACTACACTGCCCAAGTTGGGGAGTTGCGTGATGCCAGGACTGCACGAAGCAGTGAAGTGTCACAGGGTCCACGACAGTGTGAAGATAGCTGCACTAGTGTGTAGGTCCACTGGAAAGTGATCGTTAAAGTCACTATTCATGATTTGATGGTCAGTTTTAGGCCAAATGGGGAGGGCGGTAGGCATTTAAGGTGAACTTTATGGATTAGATTCTTGGAAATTGCCACCAATCTAGCATTAATATGCTAAATGTGGGGGGAAGGGTCGAAGTTGAATTCAAAAAGGCCTATAAATTACAAGTGCCTGTCTAGCAAAAAACACTTTGCATTTTTAAAATTCAGTTGTTGCGCTATCAAGTGCGTATGGACCTTTCGAATTTTGAGGCTTCGAGAGAGATTAATGTTTGAAACATTGTCTAAGGAGACACACGACCTCCTTACTAGAATGATGTCGACATCTAATGAAGCCGCGCAGGAAATTGTTGTAGTCAAAGCCCCAGGGAGTGCTGGAGTAGTAGTAGAGGTCCCTAAATTACCCAGAACATCGAGACCTAAGAAGGATAAGCAAGCTATGAGACTGGTGTACGTCTCACCAAGAAACGCACATAGGACCAAGCTCACCTTGCAAGAAAAGGGGAAGGCCATTAATCCGGAGGTCGACGAGGAGGAATCTAAAGAAATCCTAGTGAATGAGGAGGAAGAGGAAATGGAAGTTGAAACCCAAGGTGCAGACCCTATTACCCGGTTACCAGAATATGTTCCTCTGTGCAAGGGTAAAGCCAAGGTGCTGAAGGACATAGAAAATAGCAAGAGCTCCCTGCAAACCCCGTTGCTCCCAGACGATATTATTTTTGAGGGGCCACACTTAGGGCGAGTTCCTATACCGAAATTCAAAGATTGGGACCTCGCGGATCAAGAGAAATTCCCGCATTTAGCGACTGAGAAGCTAATGCATAGACAGATTGACGCAATGGTCGAAACAATTGAATTGGAGCCCCACACATGGCTCAAGGGTGTAGAGAAAGCCAGGTTGCTAAACTTGCTTTGGGTGTCGCATTACCACCGTGCCACAGTGATTGTCTTCGTCATCAGGCAGCTACTATGCTTGGTGCATGATGGGTGCTTGTGGCTGGAGGAGCCCATTCCCATCACAAACCACTTGATTAATCAGATCACACAACTTCCTTACTCAGGGGAGGATCCTGCCAATATATGAGAAGGAAAAGGTGGCAAGTTGGCCCTTGTAGAAGCGATGAAGAAGAAGTTCAAGCTGGAGAAAAAGAAGCGAGAAGATGCCATCTCCAACATTAACAACCCTGCAGTCAAGGTCACAACACAAATTTTAGCAGGAAAAGTGATGCGAAAGTGCCATGCAGATGAGGTGCCCATGCCTATGATTGCACTAGCAGCTTAATGCATGAAAGGATTCCAGTTCAACTAGGCGAACTATCTATGCAGTGAGTTCCTTACAAACTATCACAAGGAACACGAGCAAGGAAAAACATTTCACTACGCGTAGCTCCTATTGTCGATCGTACTGGTGGCATGGGAGCTGCCACAAGACAACCAATTCGCTTCGGTCACGCCAGACCTTCCAGAGGCAGCAAATTATACTTTGCTATGGGCGACCAAGGACGTGCAGCGTATCAAAGAAAGTAAGATATTTTGGGTCTTAATGGAGATGAGCATCTGGATGGGGATCAATCGCAAGCTGTGGTTGTCACCCACTGCATACACTAGTTTGCTGAGACTTTCAGAGTTCAAAGCGGATTTCCACCATGCTTTTACCAGGGCGTGGAAGGACCCCACAAAGACATGGCATAAATTACCGTATTTGGCAACTGATGATGTAATTTTCGCACTCCACCAACTGACACAATGTCCACTAGCCTCGCGATTGGCACTTCAGCTGCCGAGGAGATGTTGTGCACAAGGGTGACCAACAAGATGGTGCTACTAGACAGAGCACTTACTACAGAGAAGGAGGCCGACAAGCCCACAGTAAGTAGTTTGAAAGGGGTAGGATTGAACATGGTCATGCTCCCTTGGGAGAAACTCTACCTCTTGTAGGATGGAGTTACCACATAACTCAGGGCCCGGGAGAGTCACACTCTATAGGTGATGAGCGAGCAGCATATCAACATCAAGCAGTTGGGGCTACAGCGCAATGAGGCAGTGGAGCAGAACAAGAAAATAATGCAGGTAGTGGAGGAAGCATGTCGGATGGTCCCAGAGTTGGACATTCAGGTAGAAGAACTAATGGAGGCGTACGTCAATAAGTTGGCCATAAGGGTGTGCGATGCTCAAGAAAAGATGGCTCGAGTTTAGTTCGATCTAAACCTACAGATTACAAAATTGAAGTTGAAGGCTTCGCCTTAAACTCTGTTGGAAGTCAGGGAACAACATACCACTGCTGTTACAAAAACAATAACGGCGATTGAAAATGTAACCCCCCACTGCATGTGGCTTTTTGAACAGTCACTCAAGGTCTAACCACCCTGTAGGAGGACCCGAATGTAGAGCGCTTGGAGATAGAGGCGCGGGAGCTACAACAAAAATATGACGAGGTCAAAGGGATCGCACATATGGTTTCCCTTACATAGAGGCTCACATGGATGGAGGAAGCAAAGGTGCTCAAGGAACAGGTGGATGCCGCTTGGCATAAAGAAGTAGTCTTAAAATTGCACCTACAACCATAGATAGACGAGGCTTATGCAATCACAACCTCCATTGAAGGAAAGCTCGTGAAAATACAGGCAGCTCAGCAGAAGATTTAGGGCAGCAGTTTAGTGGCAGTCACTGAGCAGTGAGTGGAAGAAGTCCAGTAGGCGGCCGCTTAGTGTGCTGCCAAAGTTGTGGTGATCCAAACAGAGATGGGAGGTCTTCGCGCTAAGATCTCTGTACTTGTGGAGTGACTGGAGGGTGAGTCACAATGTTTGTGTTGGGGGCCTGTTGGACGTGGGATCCCCCAAGGGTAGTTTTGGGGCTAAAAGCCCATATTTTGATCCAATTTTGTAATCCAAATGTAAATAGTGCGCATTTTGTGGTCGTTGAGCGTGTAGATGTTAAAGATTCATAGGGTTGTCTGCCCTTATTTTGGAAATATAATGTCAGCTATAGAAGATCTACCCGTGGTCCATGAACATGGGATTGTATAAATAGAGCTAAGCTCTAAGTCTTGGGTCATAACATAGGTAGAGGCTCTGCACCTAAGTGCAGAGAGGCCTAGAAGTCTACAACTGAGTGCACGGACCCCTGCAGCTGAGTGCATAGGGTGGGTTGAGTCAGTAATTGTCTAGAATTATCGATAAAGAGAAGTATTATATAATTTCTGTGTCTTTATTTCATGCTTATGCATTTGTTATATTAGGTATGAATTTCACTTATAATGCTTATATGATGCACGAATGTATGTAAATGTATCAGTTAATTGTGAACACAAGTAAGAACATCTGTTTATGTGAAGCTACCTAAGATATGTTAATAAGATAAGTAAGATACTAATCCTAGTTTGGGAAATATCACAATTTGTTGCCCTAGTAGTGCGAAAGTATATCAGCCACAGGTTAGGGTTGCACGAAAGTCGATTGTACCTAGTTACTGAAGGGTGGAATAGAGGGCTAAGAAACCTGTGTGCAGGAAGGTATAGCTGGGATAAACCGACATCACAACCATCTCAAGGGTGCGGAAACTTGGTTCCAGCATCCCCCCATACTGCTTCAGGTGAGACTTCAATCCGCGCTCTGTGGGCTGATGCCGAAAGGGCCAGTGGTGTAGGGATTTGTTTGGCTAACTAACGTTGAACCTGGGTCAGACCCCCACAAGCCAACAAATACATCAATAAGTATAGTAATATGATTAACCACAACAGATTAGGTCTAAATAGTAGAAGTTTTTGCAATTTACATAGTATTCATCCAATTCCAAGCAGAGATACTACAACAATAAATTTTACGACACATTAGTTTGCCATTTGGACCAACATATCAAATATTTTACGTATATAAAGTGGTTGTTCATTAGTAGTAATATAAACAACAATAATTCAATAACTTAGATGTCACAAACTCTCACTGAAGCCAAAATTTCCTCGTTGCCCAAGTTTCAAACTAAAACTTCACCCCTGGGTCCATGCGACTACAACCTGGGCATGTGGAATGTTGCTTACCGATTGTGGTCTATGGCCTACGACCTATGGATGTGGTTTGTGGCCCAATTTTCTATGGTTTTGGTCTTTGAATCTTGTTGTGAGATCAAATTTGTGTTTGAATCTCGTTACTGCTGAGGTCCCTAACTTGAGACTCTTTTTGTGACATGAAAAATACAGGTGAATATTGACAAAAAATACACAACTAAATGACCTCTAAATCTCTCTAATTAATATGCAATGTATGTTAATCACTTCCCTAAAATAAACCAAAAACATAAACATGGATGCCCACAAAGAGAATTTTTTGACAATGTCATCTTCTAGGGTTTTAACAAAGAACAAAAATTCAAGACGATTCAATAAAGGTGTAGGATTAAGAAATGAAACCCTAATTTTAGTTCACGTTTCATACCTCAACATGTAATTAAGAGCCATAATTTCAGTTTTGGCCATAGTGTGAAAATATTAACCCATGTCATGCCTATTGAAAATCATGTAGATGCTGGATGGAGTAAGGGTTATGGGGACCCTCCATTTTTCAATATCTCCCACAGAACTAGGTCAGATTATGAATACCAATCTTAGATTAGAAATACCGAACAATGAATAAGAAATGGAATTCATTTGACCTAATCTCTTTCATTCTCGATGGCAGAGGAATATTTTGCATATTTGATTTTGAAGGTTTCCTCATCTGCATCTAAGAGAAGATCAAAATCAAATGGCTTTGACCATCAGTACCTATCAATATCTCCCTATAATGGCACATGTTCTCCTCTGCTCTTTATAATATTTTTCCGCGTAAGGGCTCTTGCAGCTCCTGTGCTCCTTACAATATTTTTCCCTGGAAGGGATCTTGTGCTCCTTTGATTCTCATAATATTTTTCCCAATAATAAAAATGGCCACAATTCACTAGGATCTGACATCCATTTGTAACTTTATCCAATTCTATCTAAGTCAATCCTTCACATCTGGTTGACACTTCCTCAACACTACTTCCTCCCACTAGGCTACCTTCCAATACAACATAATATATCCCTTTCTTCATGGTTTATCCATTATCTATATGTATGATCAAAGGGAGTTCCATAATGCTTAAAACATTAGACTCAGTAATGTTCCCTAGGTATCTTTTATTGAACAAGAAATGAAAGGATTTGATTGATTCAAGGGTCCAATCATAATTGCGAAGAATCCCAATGGGGGAAAACATATATTCACGAAGAAGAGCATGAAAGAATGGTTTGGATGGCATACAAAGGGCTAGGCTAAAAATATTGTCGCTCCTGGCAAAACCCATGACATGGTAGAAGACAAACACATGCAATCCCATGCACACTAAATATAGCAAGGAAAATACACATGCAAGTTGATACCTGCAATGAAGCCTATTATAGCTTCTTTATCCTACCTTTCCCTGCTTACTTTTTGCTTCCTCTTGCCTTCTTTGCCTTCTTGCTCTAATGCCAAAGTGCTCCAAGAAAAACTCTAAGTGTCCAAGAGTATGAGAGAGAGAGAGAGAATAATGAGAGAGCTCCAAAGCCAAATTGACTAAGTCTTCCCCATTGATCCTCAGAAGGATTTTTATTAATTAGGCCTCTATTTTCTTCATTTTCCATTATTTTCCTTCAATTTCCCCCTCACATGCAACATGTGACCTTTCACCTTCATTTTCTCCCAATTTCCATTATTTTCATAAATAAATGTGCCAAAATACCTGTTTTGCCTCTTTAATGCCTTTGCCAATTTCCTTAGCCATAAATAACCAAATGAACACCCCATAGGATGTCTTACCCACCATTTAGCTTGGAATACGTGTACCATCATCTGTGGTATTTATATATTTTTACATGGAATTTTTACCAGGCCTGTTCCAGAATCCTCCCCCTTGTGGGAACACCATCCTGGTGTTTAATGACACCTATAATCAACATGACTGCTGAAAACAAAGCAAAATGCCCATGGATATTTATAACACAACTTGTTGCAGTATTTACAATGAAAGATCTGCTCAAAATCAAAACATCATGACAACATGAAAACATGAAAACATA
This sequence comes from Pinus taeda, assembly GCA_000404065.3. NCBI lineage: Eukaryota > Viridiplantae > Streptophyta > Pinopsida > Pinales > Pinaceae > Pinus > Pinus taeda. The sequence goes on along the minus strand of APFE031671546.1, from coordinate 37,016 downwards.
TTGCATAATGGAGCTTTATAACATTGCTCATTACAATATTTACAATAACCACATATACACATATTCACATATGCACATTTTCTCAACCAATAAATAAATTAATATGATGTCTGCATCCACAAGAAGGGGATCCATAGGCTCACACCTCCACCCTCAAATTAATACTGAGATCCACCTCCTTCCTAAAAAGTCCAGAATCCACTAGAAATTCAAGTATGCATCCAATGTCCAACACTATAATCCCGCGGCATTAGTCCTCTCAGCAAAAATAGTTACAAGCTCATTGTCCCAAGGTGCATATGATTTGATCTGGAAATGCTAATGACCAAACCAAATCCATCCATGACCTTCCCTTCTCTGTTACACAATCCCTCGGGAATCCGATCACCTCTTTTGTGCAGTCACTCACCTTCCAAGTTCCGCTAGCACCCCCATCTCGGGTAGTCCATACCTTGGCAAGGCTTGTTCGCATCAAAAGATTCAAAGACGAAGCAATATACCTACCTCAAAACTACCATACCGATCATAGCATGCTCATGGAAATCAATGGAAACTATTGGGTATCAATGTCCCACAATGGCCCTACTCTTGAAGTGCTTTACTAGAATACTGCTGCATGTTCCAATTTCTTTCATTGTTGCTGCTAATTCTTGTAGTTGATTTCAACTACCCAACTGGGAATTTTCATGCATTCCTGTACCAAGCACATAACTTCCATTAGATTGCACATAAATTGAAATAATTCACATCATACCTCACTAGTAGCTCATCAAATATGTACATTTGCAATCTTGTTCGTTTCCTGTCCCAACAAATCAAACTAGCATATTTGACCAAAAAATGTATAAAAATATCACATCATGTTAGCTCAAAACATAACCATAAAAATCATAAATGACATGTAACCATAATAAACCAGAATCATAGATCATGAACTAGAATCATAGATCATAAATCAGAATCATATTCACATGTAATCATCATATACCAGAATCATAAATCATATGCATAATAAAACTGAAATACAATACCAATACCTATCCTTCATCAATCCTTACTTCTACCTTTGTTATTTGTATAGACACCAGATCAGTTGCCACACCCAACAAACACCTAGTGCCTTCTCCTCTACTAGGTGCATAGACACATCGTGTGCATCACACACATACGACCACACGACATACCACAGAATGTAATACATGGATCTACACCTGACATACAACACATACACCTACACCCAGTGTATACAATATAATGCATCCATCTATAACCGATGTGAAATACCACCCAATGCATGTACCTACATAGAGTGCCACAAAAAGAGTACACATGCCACAATACCATGACTACATGATGCACATAAATAATACCACATGTACACAGTACCACATGCACGATGTGCATGCGACATCATATGTACAATACATCACATGCACGACATGTACGTAGCACCCCATGCTCATAGCACCTTATGTACAACATGTACACGACACCACAGGCTTACAACACCACTTGTACAATCATGCACATAACACCATATGTACATAGCACCATATGTACAACATACACGCAACACCACGTGTACATAGCACTGCATATCCAACATGTACATAGCATCATCCGTACACAACACTGCATATCAAACATGCACATATAACCATATGCACACATGCCTCATATACATCATGAAGACAGTACAATATGTATACAACACCCCATATGCAATATTCACACAACCCTATTTGTACCATCCTATACACAACATTGCATAAATAACATGTACACATGCCATGTATACTCAACACCACAAGTGCACACATCATAGATGCAACATGTACAACATATATAATGTATGCACAACAATAGTACCACACATCGAAAACCACATTGGCCTTACCAAGAAACCTTGCTTCTAGTATCTCATCCATGCTTATCCTAACATGCCGCAAACCACACTGCTTTCACTTTGTTGATGTATCCTTCAACATTACTTGTCATAATATCAACATAGGCATAATATAAGTATATAATACCAAATAATATCCACATGATATTGACATCGTATATTTGTTATGACTACTCTTTCCATTTGATTCCTCGTAAGACCAGGAACCTCTTCATGTCATTCTCCTGCATAAGCAATCATTCCTCCACAAGAATGATCCCTGAAAACCCTATTAGAGAGTAACATAGATACATGGATACACACATACATATGTAAATGTAGGAAAAGCAATCATGATCTTGTCAGACAATGACATACATACATACATGTATACATATATAAAATTCAACATAATCATGATCATAAAATAATTACCACATAACATAAGGTCTAGGTTAAGAGAACTTCCTTATTTATGCACAGGAATTAAGAGAAATAGTTCCCAACATAGCCAAAGCATATGACAGCTCTGATTGATTTACTTTACCTTTTCGGTTACCTTTCTCATGACTATATTTCCACTATCCATTTACCACAATGGACCCAACCAATTCAATCGACTGTCATAGTCTTACCTTCCGATGTTCTTACTCATGCACCAAGCTTCATTGGAATCTTACATTACCTTTTGGTTACCACACATCTCTTCTGAAACTCTATCAACTTTCCTCTTTCCCAACCAATTCCCAAGACTCAAAATAATAAAAGAAAAGACAAGAAACAACCAAGAAGAAGACCATGAAACCCCATAAAGATATGACACTTCAAAAAATTGGCAAGGCCTTGCACCAGACATAAACAAAACCACAAATCAAGCTCAAAATACCAAAAGCACAATACTGACACCATGACTCAATCCCCATGGCTCCGAAGGAAAGCTCAACCTAAGCCATCTTCAAGATTTCATGGAAACCTATCTTTCCATGCAACTCCCTGCCTCATGTTGCCATAAACACATAACTATCATTGTATAATTAAGCATAATAATACACCAGTTACCTCATCTAATTGTTCCAAGCACGCTTCTTGCAATTGAACACATCCACACGAGCTCTCAGGGGACTCTAATCCTTTAACAGATCCACTTGTAGCTAGAGACTAGGTAGAATACCTGTCAAGTACATTTTCATGAATCTAACACATATCCACATAATGTCAAACAAAATCAAGGTTAAGAAGACTCCCTGTATGCAAAGCACTCGTTCATTTGGAATTAAGGTTTCCAAACATGGCCAAAGGAATTCCTACCCAATTCCTTTCCTTTACAATTTTTACTTTGTCACAATCGAGCCTTACTAATGTGTTATCGCATCACCCAACTATTAGTTATGGAAACAAATCAATTATTACCTTTTCATACCAATACCAAGCATGTTACCTTGCAACTTCTCACACATGTCAACCACATGTTCCAAATATCAAGACAATCATATATGTGAATTTGAAATCAACCTTTACCAAGACTAACCATCATGTCATAATCCATAGTCAACTCACTGTCATTAGGCATAATACTAAAACTATCACCTACTACACTCAGGTACCTACCAACTGTCATAACACATATGTATTAGTATCATCTTCTTAAAACAAGTTCATTGAAACACATACACATATTATGCAATTCATCAAACATTCGACCAACTCGCAAACATACCATGTTAAATAAATCAATTAGACGACATAATAGGCACCAAACACTCGAATACCAAATTGACAACATAATAAACTATGAAACACCAAATTATAATACATAAGAAAACTCATACCTTAGTGTACCTCAGGGGAGGATATCTTGTCTGCATAATCAATCTAGTTAGTGAGATTAACTTTACAACATGTCAACATAAATCATGATATCCATAACAATAACTAACTAACATGTTCATATTACAAGCTCATAAGCATATGTCGTTCATGCATAATAATCACATATGTATGATCAGTCTAGATTAGTACAACACCATATCACAAATATGTCAGCTCATACCTTAGTATCGCAACCATAACCATCTGCATAGGTCAAATCAGGTTAACACAATACATATAACAACAAGATCTTGAATGCAATGAACATAGCCATCACACATATGATCAATCCAAAATACGACATCAAGATCTCAATGAAATAACTATAATCATCAAGTTAATAGCACATAACGACACTAAGCTATATATCATGCTCATCAACAACACAAAACTAAATCATCAAGTTAACTGTCATATAACATTTAAAAATTTAACCTATAACATACTCATCAACAACATATAACATAATAGTGAGGTTATCTAATATAAAAGAACAATAGAAATGCATACAACTACAAGCTACTATCATTCTTGACTATCCGACACATGTGAATATAACCACACTAATCATCTAACATCTATCATGAATGTAAGCATAACATAAAATACATGTTCATAAACCTAATGCATATAACCCTAATTCATATAATAATCATTAACTTACATACCGGCATGCCAAACATAAAATACATGTACAATGATCCGCTCTTATCCCAAAGTCCAATGCCGCAACCTCATTATAATGATCTGCATCTCCTACTCTATCTTAGCCAACATATTAGCATCATAACATCCAATAGCATCATGATGACCTAAATTGCAAACAACAACTTCACAAGGAATTCTTGACCTACTATACATGCATAATCATAACCAAGACCATACACGCATAACAACTGCATATACACACATAAAAAAATGAGTACCAAACCATATGCACATCATTCCAGCTGGAGTCCAGTCATCAATGCATGACCATATCAACTACACAAACCATGATCTCATGCATGACAACAACCATTACTCCATTGTACACATTGCCGCATGTAACCAACAATATGCATAAGCAATGCCAAACCAACTACACATACGCATAAGTGCATGTAGTTGAACATAATCAATCAGTTCTTATAATCAACCTACAAGGTTGATGCATGTAATCAAAATATTCAAAAATGGAACCTAACATACAAGGATGTAAGTAGGTATCATGAAATCAACATGTAAGCGACATATAATCCATGCACAGCCAGCCACATACGCATTTCAAATATACTTCATGAAATCAATATTAAATTCTCCATGATAACCATATTACAACCCTAATCCATCATCAAGCAAATGCAATAAGTATATAAGTGTAAGAGACACACATGCAACTGACATGCATGCATGACCAACAAACTTTCAACCCATTCAATCTGAGAGCTGAACCATGCTCTAATACCACTCTATAACACCATCCTCCCACATCTACCCAAGCAACTGGTCAGTAGGGGTAAACATGCGATGAGAGGCCACTATAATAAGATTCAACTTCCTTGGTGACTTTAAGGAAATGGAATCGACGTAACTTCACATACAGTCATCCAACATCACCTAAATAACCTTCAAGAGACAAGTCATCCACTCAGAATGAATATCCCTGGGTCCCATTGCTATTTGAGAAACTTAGGGTCAGGGTAACGCTCCCTAGACACTGCCCAGGTGAGTTAGTATCAGGACTAACGCTCCCCAGACACTGGCCAAGTGCTTTATAATGCTTCCCAGGCACTACCTAGGCAAGTTAGTATCAGGACTAACACTCCCCAGACATTGGCTAGGTGCTTTATAACGCTTCCCAGACACTGCCCAGGTGAGTTAGTCTCAAACTAATGCTTTGTTTTGCTAGCATTCTAGGATTTGAGCCACCTTTCTCGGCCCAGAGCCTGGGATACTGCCCATAATGGAATGATCACTTAGAATTAGTAAGGATACAAGCAAAAAAGGATGCAAAATCAATAAGATTAACAATATCATAACCAGACCCCTACTAGCCATGACAGGCATTTTGTCAAACATATCATCAACATGTAACCTACAGGTGTAAATAACATAATTAAGAGTAGGGATCTCATATTTACCTGAGAATCGATATGAACCATTGTTTCCTCATGTCTTTTGTTGCCTTATCACTTATTAGATCATAAATACAATATCCATTCAAACACAAGTAAAAACATGCTAATATCCAAACATAGTTGCTGCCATAAAATGTACATATAACCACCATAATAGGAATAGAAATATAATTGGCATATCAGCCATCAAAATCCATATATATATATATATATATCAGTACATTTGCACATGAAAATCAAGGGAATTAATTTCTCATTAGTAAATGCAATGAACCAACCAGTGATGGGACTACCACGTTCCACCCAACCATAGATTGGCTGAGCCAAGTTTCTCTTCAACCAATCACATCCATACCATATTCCAAGCATGAATGTGGGACTCATAGAACACATCAAAAACACCAATCAGTGTGGATTCCACTAGAGTTCTCCACCTACACCGTGAGGAATTTGAGTGCCTCCTAGTCTCTCAGGCTTTACCATGCATTCGCAGTGTGATCCAGGGATCACTAGGCCCTACACCGGGACATACTCTCTAGACTTTACCATGCATTCCATCCTAGAATCACTAGGGCCAACGTAGAGAAAATTCAACTCCTAGCTTTACCGTATATCCCGCCATTCACCGGCAAGGATTACTAGGCCCACCAAGGCACACAATCTGGCTTTACTACAACCCACAGTCAGGTTCAGGGGTTACTAGAGCAGTAGCTTCATGCATCCTTAGTCTGGTTTAGGGACCACTACCACCATGTGTTTGTCAATTCAGAGATCCAACCCACTCAGCTTCGAATCCAATCCGGCCATCCCCCCCACAAAACGCATGAGAGAACCCATCTAATCAAAGCTATCAGGAAATGGAAAGGCTTGGCTAAAAATACTGTCACACCTGGAAAAACCCATGCCATGGTAGAAAAAAAACATATGCAATCCCATGCATGCCAATTTCCTTGGCCATAAAAAACCAAATGAACACCCTATAGGATGTCTTACCCATCATTCATCTTGGAATACACATCCCATCATCCGTCGTATTTATAGATTTTTACATGGAATTTTTACCAGGGTTGTTACAATCAATATCACATTCAAAGTACAAGTAGTATTAAGAATTCAGGGACCTAGAAATAAAGTGACGATACCAAAGGTGTTGTGGCTTGGCCCTTAGAATTTCCAAATATGGTTAGATACCCTCTACTGGAAAATATATGTTCAATACAAAATTCAAAATAATAAATGATAATGGAAGTAACTATTATAGTTTACACTATTCTTATCAAATCAAAGGAAATTTGCATTAAAAAATAGATCCCATTATCCTTTTCTTTAGTGACCTAGCCATGAACTTGGGAATCTTTTCCAATACTTCTTTCTCCAGTTCTTCTGTTCTTTTTATCCTAAAATGTTCTCCAAGAATAATATTTTGATCCATACTTCATGCCGATAAGACTCCTTTTATTTTAGATCCATATATTTCATAAATTGTAGTGCTTGCATTGAATTTGGGTATTATGATGTCCAAGTGAATAGTGAAAGGAATACTTAGCAACCACAATGTGCAATCAAATAAAAACAAATCACCAATAGCCTTATGATATTGAAAATTACCAATACTCGTGGCTAAAAAATAAAACAAGATATGTGGACTTTATGTTGCATTCAAATTTCAAATGATTTCCTATATATCTCTTTTGACTTGGCTACAAATCTCCAACCACACTATCCTAGACAAAAGGAAACCTAATCAACCAATTAAAAAATTAAAGATTCGAGTTATGTTTTTATATCATCTACTCAATAATGCCATTGGCATGTATCCATTCATCCAAAAGGTTACAAGCAATGAAATAAATTAAGACTAGTGTTAAATATGTTTATAGCCTAATTTCACAAGAACCATTCCTAGCATCTTCTAAAGTCATTCATATTGTTTCAACATTTTTGGGAGATTGGGAACACGTATTAAATTCTACCAATTAGCTAGGAATAGTTAGAGAAGTGTTGCATCGACCTATAAAAACAAAGGATGGGCCTATGTTTACATATTGAAGTACATTTATATGTACTAGTATTTCTCTACGTCAAATGATTGGAAACATAAATAACTTAACATAATAAAGTAATTTGTGTATCCTTGGGTTTATCTTTGTGCCTTATAGGTCTAAAATGGCCCAGGTCATGCAGGCATTTTTGGCTCCAAAACGAAAATGAGGTTGGGGTTCAAAAAACAAATTGGTGGCATCAGATGTACATAAGTACATACATATAAGCACATTTTTTTATGGATATCATAGGAGTAAATATAGATTATATAAGACACACAAACACATGCATACATTCTATAAAATAGATTCAAAAGAAGTTAATGGAAATCTATCATAGACTTTAAACATGGGTCCATGTGGGCTTGCAAAACTTTATCCCTATGGGCCTTCAGGGCCGAAATAAGTTGTGTAACATAAGGCTTGAAAAGCAAAAATATCAACCCTGATTACTCAAACAACGACAAATATATGAAATATATCAAATCCTAGTGTCAAATCAGTATTAAATTCTAAAGTTTTTGTAATCAACCTAAGGATGAACATATATTAAACATTATATTGTGAAGGGACTGAAAATTAACCCAAGGACTTAAATCATTAAATACCATATTGAAAAGGGACAAAATGAATTCAATGATTTGTAGAAATTAAGTATCTTATCATGCCAAATTCTTGATAATGGTTAGTATGCAAACACATATCAAAGAGGAGAAGGGTCAATGGGGAACCATATATAATTTCCATTTGATAGCATATTATGCATGTATCACTCTTTAGGAGCATTATTGTATTTTTCTTATATTTTAATTACTATAGCTTTAGTATAATGTTGTCTACATTATTTAAATTTATCAATAATTCGATATTGATAATATCTTTCACAATATTTTTTTGTTATTTAAGTAACATTTAGAAAACATTTCCTAAGTCTAGCCACTAAAAACCATCAGGGAACAGTCAAAATCTTAGAAAATAATTAGGACAAAACCACCATCTTTCTAACAAAACACCTAGCAACTAGCAACCTGCCAAAAATATCTACAGGTAGTCATAAATGCTAAGCATGTTACCAATCCTTCCAAAACCCAGTTGATAATCAAATGCATGCTTTTACTTTCTTATGAGTATTGAATAGTATAATGTTATTTTAATTTAATTTTTCAATTCAAAAAATATTATATTTTATCATAATAAGACCAATTTAATATTTCAGAGTATTTCTATTGGCATAAAATAAGGTGATCACATGATGTAGCTTCTTTAAATATTTGATAATGTTAGTCATTATAATTCTCAGTATTTCTTTTCTTATGCCAAAGGTTAATTACAAACTTTCCTGCTAGTTCAACCCTGCCTACCCTTCAAGGACATCTTTTTCTATTGGATGAACAACATTATCATGGTACAATATATGAAGTACGTAATGAACGAAAACCTCCTAAAGTTTTACTTACCTCTTTAGAAAGGAATATTCTTTCACAAAAAAATGACTATAACCTTATTTGACATGCACAATCAAAATATACCTTAAAAATTATAGATATATCCTTACTAGATATTTCTAATCAACAAAAATATTAAAATAGACAGAAATAAAAAGTGAATCCTCGCAGTGCCTTTGTAGTGTTCACATCGAACATAGATAAGCTTTGGGTTGTTTGAATCACAACAAAAAAAACATCTAGAATCCTCTACAACACCCATGTTGTTTTGGCATGGAAGAAGAAGTTTCCTCTTCCTAAGATCCTCCCCTAATTCATTATTTGGGCTCTTCTTCCATAAAAGCCCATTTTGATAGGTCAAGCCATTGGGTTTCTTTCTCTGTACCAAAAACCTATCCACACTAGTGTTGGAAATAACACTGAGATGGGGGTGAATCAGTATTATCTGATCTATAATTTTATTTCTCAAACATATTTATATATGGTACTTTAGTGAAGTGAACTAGCGTGTACACGTGATTGTACTTAAAGAAACCAACATATATGGAGAGAACTTTAGAGAATTTATTATGTATTAAGCTTAAGCCAATATACCAGATATTTATTAGACAGTGCAGTAAAATTAGAATAAAGCATCATACATAAGTAACACGCATGAAAACCAAGATATAAGGTGGAAACCCACTATGGGTAAAAACCACCTGTTGTTGTCATCTCTATCTTCTTTGTAATAATAAGAAATCTGTTTACAATCTTGTACTGGTGCAGACTCATACCAGTACATAGGCAGCCACCTATAGAAGGCTACAACCTTCTCTAGTTCTCCAGCTACTACTAGAAGGGAGCTACAACCCCCTAGCTCTTGTACTAGCCTATATGTTTACTAGTACATAGGTGCCATCCTATAGAAAACTACACTCTTCCACTAGGGACCATGTTTCATGAATTTTCAGACTGGATACTCCTCCAACACAACACCACAATCTAAAGGACACGTCTCATCCAATTTTCATACTAGACCCATCAACAACATTGAAACTCAGAAAATCATAACTGTAATACAACCATCAAATACATCTGCATCAACCAATTACTGAAACCCAATCATCACCTTTTGAATTAACCACAACTGAATCAATAAATCACTTGACAACCCATCATCACTGAAGCAAATCACAATCAATCAATCTGATCATTCAAAACATTGTCACCAGAATACAGTCACCAGAACACAAAGCAGAACCCACAACTCTGCAACAGCAAACAGAAACAACTAAAACTTTAAACATCATACTTCATAAGGTATACACTACTTCCATGTGTCGAACTGGCGTGTATACCCACTTTTACCAAAGGGAACCAGCGTACAGATCTGCAAATTCAAATTTATG
>APFE031671546.1:6200-16748 GCA_000404065.3 Pinus taeda | reverse complement strand
AAGCTTAGATCACCCAACACTATGAATATACACCAGAAAACCAACAACACTTCTCTATAAGATACAAGATTCCAACCTCTGGATCTCTGTGATGAGGGATCCATATATAGATGATTGTAGGGAGGTGAGTCATCTTCTGGGGTCTTGATTAGTGTCCTCCCTCTGATAGTTCCTGATTCCACTTGGAGAATGATGATCTCTTACTCATCCCTGGTCGAAAACAGAGAGGCAAGTGTCAGAGGGGAAGCTTCTGGTAGATTCCATGATCTTCCACCTCGCAATTTGTCCATGCCATTTGTCCATTCCTGACCATCACACCCTACAGAGGAGCCATTCAGTATGAATCACACCCTGTCCACTGGGAAGGTGATATGCATCACACCCTCTGCACCAGGTTTTAAGTATGGTCCAATTTTGACCATTTCTGAGCAATTTTTAGTGGAGAACTTCTAGGAGATGATGTAATCAGCTAACCTTGTTCCTTTAAGCAGTGAAGCAACACTTTTAGGGACTTAGGAGCCCTCAGTTTATGGAAATTTATGATTGGGGTTGAAGTGCCCAAAAATTTCTATAACAGCTGCCCCCTAAAGCATGAGGTCATTAATCTTTTTGATGTCGGGTGAAATGCTTTACCATGAGGATCCGAAGTTTTTTCAAGCTGGGAGGTGACCTGTAATAAGATACAATACAATAGGTTATCTTGACAATGTTTTTTCATGATCTAGCTGAGGCAGGCATTCCCATGCTCAGCTCTATAAATTCATTTTCATGTACATAGGACAGACAATCGTCCGTGTGGCAGACTGATGATTCGGACTCATCATCCTTTGATTTGGATGATCGTCTGTTCGGAAATGATGTACATTTGATGTTTTTATATTCCTGAATATATCGCAGCCCGGATGGATGAAATTAGATCTGGGGTCTTCAAAACTCGTTCAATCTTCACTCGGAGTACAAGTCGATCCATGTGAAAAAATGTTTTGGAGTCAAACATGGAAAGACATCGTCTGATTACCAACCAATGATGTAAGCTCTTAACAGGCGTGAGAGGAATCACCAATAATGACAATGACCCTCAAGGTACTACAATACAATTCGCGTGATGTGAGAAAGGACTTGGCATCGAACACCAAGCAAAATATCTCGGTCGAAGGTCATTAATGTAAACCTGTCGCCAAAAGTGAGAAACTTGCCATTGAGGCATGCAAGCTTCAAAGTACTGAAAGGGTTGTTCCTAAGTCAACTTCTTGGATAATGAGCTGATGTCGACAAGAAGTGACCCGTCACAGGAGGGCCTTAATGAATCCCACATCAGCGACACGGAATGAAGCAAATGATTTTGGAGGTGAAAACAATTTGACGATACAGGGTTCAGGGTGGCGGTCATGAAAGGATGGAGCATGAATGTATTGCAGTGGGTGAGACACAGGCGAATTGTCTGAATGACTTCTCTTGAACATATCGGCGACACTGACGATGGATTGGTAGCGTTAACCCCAAATATGGATGGTGTGGCGGACCAATTGTGATGACCAGTGAATGGAACAACCCAACCCGGCTTGGATGCGGAAGGAAAGTGTCATGTTCAAGAGCGACTTGCTACCAATAAAGCTTTTTCAAGTTTTCTTCCCAATTTTCCCCAGTCATTGCTAGCCAGTACCTATTTATTCCTGTCAAGCTTGAGGAGGATAACATATGCTTGTTCTGTAATACGCCCTTCGGGCGAACCTGTCGCTATATTTTAGCGAGCCTAGAGACAGTGAAACTCGTTCTCGTCCATTTGGATGAGTTTGTCGCTATTCGGTTTTAACGAGTTTAACGACAAAGATAACTCGATCCTTTTCAATTTTAGAGAGTCTGGAAGGGACGGAAAGGAGACTCCAAAGATTCTTTTTCGTCATATAATCCCTTAAGTCAAAAAAAGCGTAAAATAATATGAAAGGGATGAATTTTCGATAGATTTAACGAGCCGAACAAGACAAGCGCTCGATCCTTTTGTGTAATAATCCATTAGGTCCAAAAAGATTAAAATCTAGAGGAGGGATAGCACTTCTAATGAGTTTAACAAGCAGGAGAGGCTAATCGCTCAGCAATATTTTCATATTTTACGAGTCAGTTGAAAAGAGCTTAAAGGAGACTCATTTTCGAGGAACGAGTGATGATTTCGGGTAGCAGTTGATTCCAGGTAAGGTTTGGAATTTTCCAATCATGGCAGTGTCACAAGGATGGCTAATGGAATCACTCTTCGCAGATGTTCCTCGAAGGGGTAAACAATCATATGGAGGTGAATGATCGGCTAAAAACAGAGTGGAGGTGATGATGAGAACACAACCAAGGCTCAAAAGTTGGCGATAAGACATTCACAATGGTTATTTACCACTTCATTTTTTCATGAGCTTAACCTCTGGGGGAAACATTTACTCATGACTTATGTTTATTTTTTAACGAGCTTGAACTATGCGCTAAAACTGCTCGTGATAATGGTCATTGAGCACTTGATTCACCATTAGCATTTTGTTCTTTCAAAGATTGTACTACCTGTTCATTTGCTTCATCAAATCGATTAGAAATGAAAACATATGCTTGATAAATGAGTTAAGAACACTAATACTTTACTCGAATTACGTGTATGGTAAATTAAAAGTGACTTTTACCTCTCATTTTACCATTTCATTTGAACTTGGTTTGTTAGAGCTTTGGAGGTGCTTTCCCCCTCGATTTTCACCTGCTGATTCCGGGAGATTCTATGGACAATTCCTGATGCCGCTTGGACTAGGTAGGAGCTAAACTTGTGCTCTTCAATTGCATTCTTTTCTTTTTGAATTCTGAGCCTTTTTCCTTGCTCTGTTGAGCCTCTTGGGTTTGAACAACTCGCCCTGGCACCATCGCACCCTTCCTTAATCGAAAGGTGTGATGCATACTGGTCTTCTCACTGATTAGTCAATATGCATCGCTCCCAGTACACTTACTGGGGTGCGATGGGCGCAAGGAGGAAACTTTTTGCATAGTTTTCTCATATATTTTTGCCTGTTTTTACCAAATTATGATCCTGACTCTTCTCTTGTTTTTTTTCAAATATTCATTGGAGAAAAATGGCTGTTACATGGAAACAACGCGAGCATGAAGAAGAGGATGTTGTTGCTTTACATGATCCGGGCACAGTAGCTGCATTACGGAACTGTGGCTTGTTGAAGTTTTTCCGTATCTCTAGCATGAGGCAACAAATTAGCTTGTTGCAATATTTCCTCAATGCCTGGGATCCTATCAACCAGGTGTTCCAGATTAGGGGAAAATCGATCCCCTTGACTTTCGTGGACATCTATTTTCTGACCGGTTTATCGAGGCATGGTGCCCCTCTCTCATTATCGGGCTCCACCCGTGGGGGTGAGTCCATGAGGGAGTATATTCGTCGGCACTGCAGAGAGGGATCTCAGCCGAGTACGGATGGAAAGATCAATATCCGAGATGTCACTGACCGGCCCTTGCGGACCATTCTGTTCACTTTTGCTAGACTAGCTGGTAGTTCTGCTCTTCACATAGCTAACAGGTCTTACATGCAGTATGCTTTGGAATGCCTTGAACCGAAGGTGTTCAACTGGTGTGATGCAGTACTCTCTGTGATGAAAGAACAACTGACCAAGGTGAAAAGCTGAAGATCCAAGAACTTCGGCTATGGTTTTATTTTGACCGCTTTCGCTTTGGAGAGAATCCCACTGATGAAGCCGCAGTACATCTCACTTGGCCTACCTCCACTGACTGAACCACAAATGAAGAGATGGGTTGACCTCATGTCTCTGCATGTTGGCCAGCCTCAGATTTCCTTTTCTAATACTTTCTTCGAGTGGTTCGATCGTCAGGTGATGGTTTATGCCAAGTTTCCATATGCTGGCATGGATTTCCGGGGTGATCCGGATTTGGTGTTGCCGACCGGCGAGCAGTGGGGTGCTATAGGTAAATCTTCTGACCATATCTCTATTCATTGTTCTTTATAATTTTCTTATGATTTCTTTAATCAAGACTAATCAAAACTCATGTGCTCATGCAGATATTGGACCAGTTCGACCGGTAGTATGCCGCAGAGACCCAGCAGCCGCTCCAGCAGGAGAGGTTGTGGGGAGGGACATCCTTCGCGACCTTGACGTGGTCGAGAGTCTTTTAGCACTACAAGACTAGATCTAGGGTCTTACCCTTGGTATCCCGGATGTGAGGACTGACGACTTGCCTCTACGGTTGCAGTGACATACTACTGGAGTGTCGAGTCGATGGACTAGGCTTTTATGCATGATTGCACAGGCGGTGACTTGTTATCACCAACATCATTAGACTAGTGTGCCCCCTAGCATTTTGAGTTTTGGGTCATTTGACCGATTTTGTCTTGGATACCGAACATTATGTATAAACTATAAACAGTTATGTATATATTTTTGATTTTCGGAGCTTTATTTTGGTTAAGTTACATGATCCTACTGCATATATTGATGTGATGCTTCTTTTTATAAATGTCGCAAATGTTTATCTAACACATAATTTTCCAATGAGTCTATCAATATGTTTAAACTTCTAGAAATATGTTGATATTGGATGAAATCAAACTGTCTTTCCAAAATTCTGACTCTTAGGAACATACGATAGATAGCTAGATTCCGTACGGAATATATGCCAGTGAGATGTAGAATGACGAGTTCTGAGTCTAGCCTGACGACAAGTCGGCATATGCCATGTGTGATGGCATCAGAGAGGAGTTCTATCGACGTGTTGTATTCAGCGATATTGTTCATTGCCCGACCAATACATAACCCTCTGAAACTTACTAACTCGTCACTGGGATTGAAAATGGCCCATGCCGCAGAAGATAGGTTCCGCGAACTACGACTTGCTCCGTCGGCATATCCAATGAATGATTCCAATAGGTTTGACATCTACAACGAATGCAAAATGTGGATTACCTAACCAAAATAATTTCTCTTCGCGAAAACAAAAATGTAACAAAAGCATGAGGATTACTACATGGAATTAAGCATAGTAACGCTTGAGGTACAACCCGTTGTGAGGTTTCGCCAGTGGAATCCCATCATAGTCCATCAACTCGTAGGCTCCTTTTGCTAATACACGCTTAACAATATAGGGACCCATCCATAACGATTTGAATTTCCCTGCTCCCAACTTATCGGATTCTTGGTCGTAAAGTAAGACCGGGTCACCTTCTGAGAAGACGCGAGGTTTGACATTTTTGTCGAACTGCACTTTGACTCGTTTCTTATGAGCTTTGTTAGCTGAAGCTGCACGACAGGTTTCATCCAATTGGATTAGTTCCAAGAAACGAGTCTCTTCTTCTGAGGTTCCAGGGAGAAGGTCAACTGCGAGTTTGAGAGACGAGATTTCACATTGAACTGGTAAGATTTCTTCCAGACCGTACACGAGTTGAAAAGGTGTAAACCTGGTTACATTTCTTACCGATGTCTGGTATGCCCACAAGGCTGAGTATAGGATCAGGTGCCAACTTCGTTTGTGGACTCTGATCATCCTTTGCAACATGTGTTTCGGGACTTTGTTGATTGCCTCAACTTGTTCGTTAGCTTGCGGATAGTACGGAGTAGAGTTGTCGTGGGATAGTCCTAATTTGGCAGCCAACTCAACCATCATGTGATTACGAAAATGTGATCCATGATCTGTGACTATGGCCTGTGGAACACTGAATCTAGAGACTACGTGATTAAAAAAGAAAATGGCAGCTATTCCGCCGCTGTTGTTTAATATAGGCATCGCCTCGGCCCATTTGGTAAAATAGTCTACCGCGACTATGATATACCCATGCCCCCCGGCCGAGGTGGGGTTACATGTCATGAAATCTATGCCCCATTTGGCGAATGGCCCAACAACAACTACTGGTTGCAGCGGTGCCGGTGGTCTTCTGGTTTTGCTATCAAAAATTTGGCAAGCAAGGCAACCTCTAACTGCGGTTATGCAATCTTTGAACATTGTTGGCCAGAAGTATCTTGCTCACAATTTTTTTTGCGTCGTAGCATAACCAGATTGATGCCCCCCACATGCGCCTAAATGACAATCATTCAAGACTTTTTTGGCCTCCTCATGGGTGAGGCACCTCCGCAGAACTGTACTGATACTGCGACGGTAAAGGGTATCACCGACGATCACGTAGTCTTTCGCTTTGTATCGAATACGTTGTTGTTCGGAGCATGAGGTATTAGACCTATATTTTTGTGTCTGGAGATAGACAATTATATCTCCGTACCACGAATCGCTTGAAGATATCAGAAACAAATTTTCATCCACGATTGCTTCTTCGGGTGTTGCATCGTTGGATGACGATGGGAGATCACATAGTAACTTCGCGAATATCGGGGCTTTCTTTGATTTGGATTTTTTGAATTCCAGATCGAACTCTTGTAGAATTGCTATCCATTTTGAATATTTGCCCCCCAACAACTTTCGGGACAATATATAAGTCATGGGGTTGCAATCTGATAAAATGGTAGTTTTTCTAAAGAGGACGTAGTGTCGAATTCTCTGTATCGCTTGAACAGCTGCCAGGGCTAGCTTTTCAACGTAGGAGTATTTCATTTCCGTATCATTTAAGTTTCAGCTTAAATAATATGTAGGATGTTCAATTCCATTATCCTCTTGAACTAAAAGCATTGCTATGGTCGTATCTGGTGCAGCCAGATACAGGTTAAATTCTTTTTGATAATCAGGAGCATACATTAATGATGCTTTTATTAGAGATTTCTTTAAAGCATCAAAGGAAGCTTGCGCGACCTGATCCCAAACGAAGGGTACTTTTTTTTTCAACAGACGAGTATAACCTTTAGCTAGTTCGGCGTAATTTGGAATGAACCTCCTAAGGAAGTTTGCTTTCCCTTGGAGTTTCTGAATCTGAAGCAAGTTTGAAGGTGGAGGAAAATCGATGATTTCCTGAACCTTGCATGGGTCGAGACGAATCCCATCCTTTGAGACCACGAAGCCATGTAGACGACTAGAACTGACACAAAACACGCATTTGTGCAGATTGAGTCATATCTTGTAGTGTCGACAACATACAAATATTGCTCTCAAATGCCATGGATGATCGGTCCGCTTTCACGAATGAGCTAGAAGATCATCGAGATATGGTTGAATGATGTTTTTGATGTCATGGAAAGCATAGTTCATAGCTCTCTGAAAAGTTGCCCCTATGTTCTTCAAACCAAAGGGTAGCTTGCGTTTTTCAACTTCTGCCTTGATGACAACGACTTTCTTGGGGTGCACCTGCTGTAGCCGTTGCCGTACCCGTTTGACATCTGGATACATCTTAATTTCGTGTTCAACTATGCTCGAGTCAATACTTGGCATTTCGTCATATGACCAAGCAAAGACATCTCTAAACTCACGAAAGAGAGCGCTATATATTTCCAGTTCTGAAGAAGAACAAGATTTGCCAACATGAATATTCTCTACAACATCTGTTTTGGTCGAGATATTTATGGCAGTAGTCTCTTCGATATTGGATAGGTTTCTCTCAAAATCCACCATATTTACAATATTCGTGAGAAAGTCAAATATTGAAGGATGGTGTAGGTTGCTGGAATCATCTTCTTTCCCGTTCAGAAGATGGGAACGATGGTGGTAATATTCCCATGGTGCCCCATCAATCATCATCGATTGAATGATTCCTTCATCTGTAGAGTGTACTTTTGACCAAGGATCTGAAGGGGTACCATATTCCTTATACCTATCTATCGAAACGCTTGATGAGCGTTGATACAGGTTTGCCTCCCATGCTGAAAACATTGATTGCTATAATATTTCTAGTGGGGTTAGAGGCAATACATGTTGATGATCCATTTTAACATCGTTTTATGACATCCTTTGAACGGAAGATATCATATTGCAGGTTCCTACGTTAGCCACTTCCACCAAATTGGTTGGAGGCAGTAGGGTAAAAGTTCCCATTAATGTGGGGTCTTTTAGTAGGCCTAATCTAATACTGTGAAGCATGCTAGGGCTTCCATGGATCATCGGAATGCTTCTCGTAACTTGCGAACTGTTGGGGAGAAAAGTTTGTTGGTCGATTATTGTAATTCCTCCTTGGGAAGGAAATGCAATTTTCCTAAAGTAGGTCGACACAACTGCTGCCATGGCATATACCCAGGGTCTTCCCAGTAGGATGTCGTAATCGAGATTTTCATCGATGACTTCAACATCGATTTCTACTATTTTCCCCCCAGTTCAACTTGCAAGTTACTTAGTATTCCATACGGGGTGTATGTTCATCCATCAAATGATTTTAATGTCGTCGACGATTGCGACAAGGATGGAGACCCTAGAGTTTTCTAGCAACTCATCGACATGATGCATGTGGATGCCCCCTCATCAATAATCGTTCTATGAACAATTTTGTTGAGGGCTTTCACTTGAATGAGGAAAGTTGGTTGAGCTGGTAACTGAGGGTCGTATCCTTTGTGATTAAAAGATACAAGGTTGGAATCCATTGGGTCAATCCCACCTATTGCTGATAATAAAGCCTGCTTTTGGGAGGGGCAATTTCGCAGTACCTCAAGAGTCAACATCGCGGAGGGCGATTAGGCTAAATCCTCCACTATATTATAGTGCTGTGTTGCTTGGGCACGAGGATTAAACATCGATTTGTGTACTACTCCCTTTGGCGGTTTTATTGTTAATTCAGGAATGATGGGCGGCACAACTTCGGTCGAAGTTGTTGTTGAACTACTAGGTTGATCATTATCCTTGTTGTTCAACATTTGTGGATTCCCGTAATATTTACTCCTTGTCGATATGAGAGAATCATTCAGTTGCTTCGAAACAACATTAGGTACTTGGGATGGGGAAGCATTTTCGCTAGCAACCAGATTTGTTCCTGGGTTTGGAAACAGATCAGTCAATACATCCGAGGTTTTTGAACTTTTGAAGGATTTCTAAGTTAATCTTTATAAGGACTGTTGGAGAGGTAAATCCCCTCTACGGATAGAGGCGATCCCTACTAGCCCAGAACGGGTCTAGCAACAATCAAACAATGCTCTCATGCAAGTTCCTAATTGCAAATAAAAGGTAGGTGATGAAGACCTACTTGAGTTCCAACGCTTTTGTTCGTAAAAGAGACGTCGCCCACGTTCCTTTGCCTTGGCCGGTCACAATCCTCCACGATCTCCGTGAATGGACACCTGCACACAAAGAGAACAACACAAACACAAGCGTGAAATCTAATATATGCAATTATACATCAGTTAGGAAGGATATAATTCAACATCAACCATTATAAGTACAATGAGAATGGAACCATAATGATAGTCATCTATTATTAATAATCAACAAAGGAGAATACAACCAGTGTCCTGACGTCAAGTCCTCCTTTAGCTGGGTGCTCAGCTACACAAGTCTTGCAAAGCTTGAAGGGATGAGGGACAAGCCTCTCTCTCTTTGGTGACAAGATATCCTTACTTAGGTAAAGCCTTATGGACACAAAGAAGGCTCTTGCAACTCTAATCTCTTGATATCTTCCTTTCAGCACGAGTATTGCCACTAGAATCAGAACTCAAAAACTAGCTTGCTCAAGGCATGGAGACAAGCCTTTATAGATGAAAAGGAATAGATAAGATCAATCACAACAATAATGGATTTGGCTTCATCACTTGGAAACTTCTATGGAATGGTGGCAAACTACTTCCCATTCAAGGAGATTTGAAGCCAAACCATCCTCACTTAACTTGGATTTAGTTGGTGAATGAGTTGGATAGAACTTTCGGAGGTTGATTGGTTCAAAACTTTGCCCAAAAAGGTTGGCGCGATTGCGACTCTGGGACAGAGCGCTAATGGCGCGCCCCTTCTATAGGATTTTCCCCATTGGCGCGAGCATAACACAGTGGGCCAACGCTAATGTAAAAATGGTTGTTTTTAAGGGCAAGGTGCAGGAGATGTCTTCAGGGCACATGCAGCTCATGTTCAGAGGTAAATGATGCAAGTGGTTTCAAGTCTTGTCACTTCTCACAAGTCCCTGAATGAGTCCTCCAAGATGCAGGAGAGGGGTGACAGGGACGGTGACAAACGGTGACAAATTACTGTGTAACAGATGCCCCCTAAAGCATGAGGCCCGAGAGAGAGAGGGGTGAAGTGCTTTACAAGAACATGTGTGACTGAAAACACTGTCGCCGGAGAACCTGCGAAAAGAAGTACAACTGATATCTCAAGTACATGATATATGTGGTATGCGCGCAGCCATCCATAACAGAGTATATATAAAAACTGGATCCCAGGTATGGACGCAACCATCCGATGAGGATCAATAAATGGATTCAGGTATGGTCATAGCCATCCAATAAATGAGTCATGTAATGATTACAATAATCCATAAAATGCAGCCCGGATTTCAATATGCACGATCCGGGGTCTTACGCTCCAACTCGACCCGAACACGGTACAAGTTCAGGCATGTGAATACAGGAGTCAAAGTCGAACATGCATGAACATCGTCTGATTACCAGTCAATGATGAAAATTGTTAACAGACGCGAGAGGTGCCACCAATAATGAC
>APFE031671544.1:43660-96285 GCA_000404065.3 Pinus taeda | reverse complement strand
TGAATAAAGCAACTTTGAAGGATCACTTTCCTTTGCCTTTTATCGATCAAGTATTAGATACATTAGCAGGAAAAAAGTACTTTTCATTTTTGGATGGTTTTAGTGGCTATAATCAGATTCAGGTAGCACCTGAAGATCAAGATAGACCATATTTACCTGTCCATGGGGAACATTTGCCTATCGAGTGCTTCCTTTTGGGTTATGTAATGCACCCGCAACATTCCAAAGAGCAGTACTAGGAATTTTTTTGGATCTAATCCATGATTGTATAGAGGTTTATATGGATGATTTTACAGTTTATGATAATTCATTTGATGAGGCATTAGAAAATTTGGAAAAATTACTTGTAAGATGTAAAGAAACAAACCTTTCATTAAGCCAAGAAAAATGCTTTATGATGTTTACTGAAGGTATTGTTTTGGGGCATCATATTTCAAGAGATGGGATTAAGGTTGATAGATCAAAAGTTGAAGTCATCTCCAAGTTGCCTATTCCAAGTTGTCAAAGAGATGTTAGAAGTTTTCTAGGATTTACTGGATATTATAGAAGATTTATAGAAAATTTCACTAAAATAGCATCTCCACTCTTCAAACTACTTACAAAAGATTGTGAATTCAAATGGGATCCTGATTGTCAAATAGCCTTTGAAACTTTGAAGACAAGAATATTTGAAGCACCTATCTTGAGAGGACCAAATTTGGAAACTCCCTTTCCATATTTCTACAGATGCTTTAGATATAGCTCTAGGAGTTATATTGGGTCAGAAGGATTTAGTTCCTTATGCTATTTACTATACTAGTAAAAATTTAACTCCCACTGAGTTGAATTATACTGTAACTGAAAAAGAGTTCTTAGCTATTGTTCATGCAATCAATAAGTTTAGACATCATATAACAGGCTTTGAAACTCTTATTCATACTGATCATTCTGCATTAGATATTTAATGAAAAAACTTGTTACTAATGGCAGAGTGATAAGATGGCTCCTACTTTTGCAGGAATTCAATATTACTATGTTGGATAGACTAGGAAAACAAAATACAGTAGCTGATTTCTTGTCTAGGATTTAGAATACTAAAGAAGATTCTCCTGTAGAGGATAAGTTTCCTGATGAATATGTGTTTTCAGTAACTACTAAGACCCCTTGGGATGTAGATATTGCTAACTATTTGGTTACAGGGAAACTACCTCCACATTTGTTTCCAAGTGAAAGAAGAAAAATTATTCAGGAGAGTTCAAAATATTCATGGATTTCTAACGAATTGTTTAAAACAGGGCCAGATATTGTGATCAGAAGATGTGTTAGGGAGGATGAAATGCCAGATATTCTTAAAGCATGTCATGATGAACCATGTGGCAGACACTTTGCTGACAAAAGGACAGCATATAAAATTCTCTCTTTGGGATATTTTTGGCCTTCTCTTTTTAAAGATTCAAAACAATATGTGAAAAGGTGTGACAGCTGCCAAAGAGTAGGGAAACCTACCCTTTCAAATGAAATGCCATTGCAACCACAGGTACTCATTGAACCCTTTAAAAAATGGGCTTTAGATTTCATTAGACCTATTAATCCACCATCTAAGCAAAAGAAGTATATATTGGTATGTACTGATTATGTCACCAAATGGGTAGAAGCCAAAGCATTAGTTTCTGCTACTGAAAATTCAGTTGTTAATTTTCTTTATGAGGATATTTTTACTCGCTTTGGTGTTGCAAGAGAAATTGTGTTAGATCAGGGAAGCCAATTCACATCCAACTTGGTGGAGAAGCTGATGGAAGAATACAAAATCAAACACAGAAGATCTACTCCTTACCATCTGCAAGCAAACGGTCAAGTGGAGTCTACAAACAAAGTTCTTGAAAATATCATGACCAAAATTGTTCATCTACATAGAAGAGATTGGGAAGAAAGGCTTCCTGAAGTCTTATGGGCCTACAAAACTACATGGAGAAATACAACAGGACATTCTCCCTATGAACTTGTTTATGGGAAAGAAGTCCTACTCCCCATCGAGTTCCACGTCAAAACCTTCAAGATGGCAGTTCAGTTGGGGATGGATCTATCAAAAGCCCAAAAGCATAGAATGGAGTAGTTGAATGAGCTAGATGAGATCAGATAAGAAGCAATCCTAAGAACTTATCTAGTTCAATATCAAAGAGACAAGTGGCATGACAAATATATCAAAGAGAGAAAGTTTCAAGAAGGAGACTGGGCATTGCTATTTGATTCTAAGTTTAAATACTTTAAAGGAAAATTTTAGACTCATTGGCTTGGGCCATATGAGATTGACAAAGCCTTTAGTAATGGAGCAGTAAGAATCAAGACCATTGATGAATCTCAAAATCCTATTATTGTGAATGGCCACAGATTAAAGATCTATCATAAGCCACTCTCAAAAGAAGAATTTTTCAAGATGTTTCAAGATAATTCTGCAATAAGGCTGGTGAAGAAGAATCCTTCTTCTCCACTAGCCTAGCCTTTCTTCCTTTCTTTCCAAAAAAAAAATATGTATAAGCCTGAAAACCAATCATTGATTGGAAGTCTTATACAGAAAAAACAGGGTCAAAATCAGGAACTCCTGACACCCTATGTTTTCCAAAAAAAAAAAAAATCTCTTTCTCATTTTCTTATTCCATTCTATTTCATTTCCATTCCACTCCATCTCATTTCCATTCCACACCACTTCATTTCAACTCCATTTCATTCATTTCATTCCATCAATAAAAGTTTTTATGACCATTTTCATCCATTTAGTTGTCGTGTATACATCTCATTCAGTTATAAGATTGTTGGATCAATTTCCGTAGCTAGAGTCAGTTTCTGTAGCTGCTCAATGATTCTGCAACCAATTTTGTTTCTGCAGCCACCACTCTGTTTTTCAAAAATTTACAGTCAGATGTTAGTTCAACAATCATGAAATCAAATGTAGGTATGAAGACATATTATGAAGACATGGGGTATTCAAAAGTATCAAAGAGGAGCAACTAATTGAAGACTAATGCAAAATGGCAAACATTCCAAGGTATGAGCAAAAAATTATTTTAAATGGCATTCAAACACATTTTTGCATAGTTCTTAAACCATAGCTCCATAATATGCAATGATTGCGTTGATAGCTCATAACCGTTCCACGATCTCTATACAATTTCCCACAATCCTTGCATTCATTTCTAAACAGCCTCATAATCAAGCCTCCGGTCTTCACTCATGTTTGGCTATCTTTTGATATTCCACCTGTACTTATGGAACGTGGTTGATTTGACTACGGCTTCTCTTAGCCGCACAAAATCCGCAGTTGTTTCATAAACGTGCTTGCGTCTACTCTACAACCACTCAATTCTAAATACTGTCGGATGCACTTTACTTCCCCTACTGTTTTATTGACCTCACGACTGCATTTCCACGGTGCTCACATAAGACTTCACCCCATTCTGCTCTCTATTCTGCTTCATTCTGTGTACCTATTCTCTGATATCCGCTTACAGTCACTGGTCTCCTTCATAAACCCTTTTCATTTTCGCTGATTTAACCATCTTACCTCTACTAAACCCTCCTCACGAAGACGAGTTTTAACGAACAGAAGAAAACATGGGTTGGCTGTTGAGGGTAGAACTAGAGGGACCCAAATTTATGGAAGGATACTCACAAGTGAAGGACATACTGAAAAAGGAAAAATGGCTTCAATTTATTCAAAAGTTTAAAGGCTACCATAAGGAGGTTACAAAGGCTTTTGCAAGGTCTTTTGACAGATTAGAGGTGGAAATTGGAGACCTAAAGTTCACAGTAACTGAAGCATCCATAGCAGCTATTACACAAAAATATCGTCACCATGACTATTTGCAGTCAATATGGGTCTATCATCACTTATACTGGCCTCCTAATCAAGTCCCAGACCTTAGCTCTTCATGTCAAGCTTTGCAAATGAGAGAATGACATTGAAAATCAATAAAACTCTAGTTCTGCACTTTCTCTCACTTTTGCCTGCGGGCTCGCACTCTTTGTTCATATTACCTGCATATCTGCATGCTCTGTCTGTAAAGGGGTGGGTGCGTACCCCTGTAAAAGTCAAAAAGGCGCAAGTTTATTCTAAAAGCTCACTTTGGGTTAATTCTAGATGTTTTTAGAAGGAATTTTGACGTGGATTGTTCGCTCCAAGGTGGTTCATGCATCCCAAAAGAGAAGGAGCTAATCCCCTGATAGGAGGAGCTATCCCTTTGAAGGAGGACCTAGTAACTTCCCTCCATTGCACTATAAATTAAGGCATTGGGTCAGTTGCTCGAGAGGTTAGAAGCTGAACATTTTTTAGGGTAAATGCTGATGGAATTGGGACTTCCTAGTTAAACTTGAGAGGAGAGATCACATACCTTTTGGTTTTATTGGGAAGTGAGTGAAACTTGTCAAAGTAGAGGAGACTTCTTGTCGAACCCTGGGAGGAGCTTGTACAGCATCAAGGCACATGTTGTAAAGTTCTTCTTTCATTTGAATTAATACAATCAGATTCATTTTTTTCAACAAATTGTCTTATGTGGTTTGTTTCATAATCTCCTTGATCATTATGATGAATATTATTTATGATATTGGCTTTTCAGGTGCTATTTAATTTGTTTGCTTGTTTGTGTTTGCAGACTTACACTTCAAGGAAGCTCATTTGGAGGGAGGGAGTGAGGCTTCCACAAACTTGCACTAGATCCAAGGTAGGCCTAAAACACTTGTTTTCCTTTGTTTTAATTGCATATTTAGAGAAAGATAGTTTTTGATTGGCTTGCTTGTCACTAGATATCTTTAGATACTAGGAAGGTCGATCTTATCCGCAACCTCGACTCATTCCATGTGACACCTATAGAGATCAATTTTACATTCAATCATCAAGTCATAGAATTCCCAATGAGATCAAGAGGCCTTCGGAGAATTGGCATTTCTTTTCTAGTTGAGTTTTTATTTTATCGTCTTTTCCCACTTTTCATTGTTTAGCTTGTGAGAGTGTTGTTTCACTTGTTTCTTTTCATGAATGCTATTGTTTTAACTTCTTTTTAACTTGTAGAAGTGTTGTTTCCCAAGTGTCACATGAGTTTTCTTGTTTTTGGAGCAATGGTCATTGTTGTGGTGACTCTCTTCACATGCTTTGTTTTCCTTCAGTAGAATCAATTGATTTACTTGTTTCACATGCATGCATCAACACCTAGTCATATCTACACTCAAATTCACATCATCCTTCAAATATGCTTGCTTCGACACTCTCAATGGGTATATCTAGGTTCCCTTTCCCAGATCTCACACTGCACTACATGCACTCCGCAATCTGGGATCTCAAGGCCTCTACCTTGGCTTATGGAATTGCGTAGAGCCCGCCCTAGCCTGGATCCAAATTTTCACTGCGCCATTCTAGGAGCTGATCTCCCAACTTGGCCACTGAGACTGTGCAGTTTGTAGAGTCAATACTGAACTGTGTATTGCAGAGTTCCAGTGATCAAGATTCCACATTGACTATTGGGACTGCACAGTGCATAGTTCCCATAGTCATTCAGTCACCCTTGTAAGTCAAAATTTTGCAATCCCTCTAACCATATGCCCTGGTTTGTACGTGATATCGTTGTGAAGTTAGATTTGTAAGAGCTAATGTTTGCCTTCCATGAGAGTCCTTTCTATCCCATAGGTACCACATTCGTGAAGCACTTGTCTCCAACAATCATTGTACCTTAGCACCAAAGTGAGTTTCTTCAACAGGAACCACTTAAAACAGTACTGGGGAAGTAGTTGAGCAAGTGCCAATGAACATTCCAATATATGTGGACTCTCAATTGTTCATATAAAAGGCGTCAACACTAACATGGCAGCAATTCCAACAGAAGTAGCAGGAGGTGGCAATCCAGTACAAGATCAGGGAAAGAGGAAGTTGTTGACATAATATAGGGAGAACAAAGCTGCAAAGTGAAAGTGGATTCAATCTCCATGGAAGCAGCGAAAGTGAAATGAATTAGAAGATATATAGAATTGAGTGGAGGAAGAGAGAAAAGAAATTCTTGCAGGTAGCAGAATTGAGATCACAACAAGCAGAACAAGAACTCAAGGAAGAACGAGAGCTGAGGAGGAAAGAACATGAAGAGAAATAGAAACAGGAATAAGAACAAAGACAACACATGATGACAGAGGAGATAATTCCCATATAGGTCCAATGTTTGGAATGACCAAAAACAGAGGAGGAGAGTGAATGGACTCATCACACAAAGGGTGATAGTTTCAAACACAAGGAAACATCCAACTTCCATTTCCCAAGACACCTCAGCCTATGTAGGAGCAACAAAACTCAAATGTTCAGTACCTGATGGTCGAGAATGAACAATTAGAAAGGAACTTGTAGGTTTCCAAGCAAGAGGCAGAATAACTCAGAGAGAAAGGTGTATTTTTCGTGATGGTAGTGATGAGGAAAGTGATACTTGATGAAGTATCAACACTTGAGACTACCATGCGGAATATCTATGATGTATTCGTCACCATGCATAAAGCAGTTGTCATGGTAGATGGCTTACAACAGGTAAGAAAATAGTTTTTTCAAACTCTCAGCAACATACATGCTTCCATTACCCATGTGCAAGAGTGGACAATGCAGTACAAAGGGGCCACGCTTTACTTACCAAAGATGATTAAGCCTCAGGCAGAGCTGGAGAAAGAAAGGATTGAGATGTTTATCCAAAAATATGAGCATCTTACCCCATTCATCACCAGCATACAGGCCTCATATGCATGGTGGTAAAATATTTTGGATGTCATGGTGAGAATGCACAGGATCCCTTCAATCAGTGCCCTCACCCAGGATAAACAAAAGAATCACGTCTGACTAGAGATCGGTAGGTAAATGGAGCATCTAAGGCTAGAGGCCACCAGGGATGACTTGGAGCTCAACGCACATAACATGTAGAAGTACGGTGGAAATCCTGTCATGGTTAACATAGTGTTGCACATGCTTTAGGATGATTTGGATACAGGTTCCAAGACCATATACCCAGATGCTATGCAGGCAGGAGTTCGCTATCATAAATATACCATCAAGTAGTTTGGGGACATCATCACATAGTACCAAGCTTGGCATGAGTACATGACTGAGAAGCACCAAGTGAAGGTTTCCGAGTTGGTCTTTACAAAACCTTTGTAGTCATAGTTTTTTGTCTTGTTAGGTTGTCTCTATCCTATTTTGTCTCACATGGGTACATGTGGAAAATGTGATATTATTTGTAAATATGTTGTAAGTGAAATTCCAAGTGTCATTAGTGGAATATGAAAGGTCATCATATTATGAAATGAATTATTTGTAAAGAAGTTGAAGATTCATGAGGGTAGTCAAAGAGTCACAAAGGGTAATGTCAAGGGTTACCCTACCCTTTGTTATAAATAGAATCTCATAATTCATAGAACAAGATTTTGGGAGCCAAGCTTTTGGCTAGGCTTAGGCTTAGAAAAGGATTGGGAATATTGTGACGATCCTTGATTTCTCCACAACCTGGAGCAAGTATACCTTTTTGGAGGAGCAGGTGTTCTTGACTGTAATGTTCCACTATTGGGGCTAGTGGCCATCAATGGTGTATGTATGGATGGAAATTTCAATTATAATAATAACAACATAACAAACATGCTTTCATGCACATGTTGTTATTGTAGTTGGACTATTATTGTTACTATAGCAATGTATGTTGTTTAAATTACACATTTTATTATGAAATAATTTGTATACAATTATACGAATCTTGTTTAATGCATGTTGTTGGATTAACTTGTCACTTTAATTTGTGGACTATTCCACATTTTATCTTGTGATGTCATTCCACTCGTGTTCCTTTCAAGTTGTGTACTAATACAAGCTTCTACGGGGCACACTTGCTTTTCCCCTTCGTGTGTTAGAACCCCCATGCATCTCACTTGACTCACTACATGGTCACACACTTGCTTTAGCCAAAAATTATCATACTTGTCTCTATGTGCTACCATTTTTATGGCATTCCATTACTTCCCACTGCTGGAAATCCTACTCTAAACAGTCTGAGTTCTAGTTGGGACTTCTTACTAGGGAGATCCTGTGAATGTTGGCAGATCTAGCACCATCAAAATTTCTAGCACTAGAAGGAGGGCCAGATGACAAGATGAGCCCTTGAAGTCTATTTTGATGTTCTTCACATCATTCATGACTTATGTCCTGATAAAAACTGGGTCGACATGTTTTTCTCATTTTCTTGATTTCGATGTGTCTGTGGATGTTAGAGATGACTTGTACAAATACAAATTAAATTACGATAATAGAAAACTCTTGTTCAAGCACATAATTTATTTTGGTGGCTTTTGTGATAGGCATGATGTTCCCTCAGATGAATTCAGGCTATGTGTTGTTCACTTTCACGTTTGAAGGGCACGTTAAGAAATGGTGTCACTCATTTTTGACAACCTTTATACAGTCCTATGATGACATGCTTTTGTGCTCTATGATGGCCAAGCACTCAATTGAAAAATTTTAAAGTTGCGAAAAAAACCTAATGAATATCTTGAGAAATTTAACTCTCGTTTCCTTCATTATTGTTATGAATTTCCTAAAGATGAAGTTGACTAGAAAATTTTAGAGGGAATATTTCAACATCTTGTTTACATTTCTGAGATCGGCATGAGTTACAAACTTTTGACTCTCTCCCAACATACCTTAGTGTTAGATCTTCAAATTCTGAGATGGATAAAGTTGTTGTCCTAAGTGACCCTTCGTCGCCTTCTCATCAAGCACCTCTAGCTCCACAACATGAGGTGGGACAAGTTGTGAACCCTCCTATTGATCTATCACCACCTTCTCCTACCCCACCTGCTCTGTATTTCTTCCCAAATTTGGACTATAATCCTAATGGTTGTCACGTGATCTCATCTTCTCACCCTCCATCCTCTGGTTCCTTTAATCCTTCGGATTTTGGTGTGTTGTGTTCATCAGTTCTGGATTCCACACGTGATGTTCTCAAGGACCAAGTTGTGGATGATGTTGTTGTTGGATAACCAACCTGCACTATTATCTTTTATGATTATGTGTGGGAGTCTAAACAAGAATCTGTAGTGAAGGATGACCTCCTTCTGTCCACATCTCATCCACTTTATCTTGACATCCTCCACGGTTCTTCCATTTTTGTACCATATTGTGAAAATTCATCTCCAAATGTTTCCACTTCATATCATTCACATAACACGTGGGATGTTAGTATTTCTTTTGATTTTAGAGAGGACAAATATTTCTTCTTAGATCAACCTAATCTCTCATCTTTCATTCATGGAAACTTAGAAGGTGAAAATTCTTGTTTTTCATGGCCCCATCTTTATGGTTCATTAGATCACAAGGATTTTGTTGTTCATGAATTTTTTTGTCATGGTTTTCATGATATTTTTTCTCATTCATCCGATCATGATTCTAATTCACCTGTTGTTGATCTTTATAAGCCACTAGTCTTTGATGATCCATCTTCTAATGAAGTGGAAACCCCTCAAGTTGTTGAGGCACTTCATCCCAATCTGATGGTTATGCCAGGTTCTCGTAGCCTTGAGGTTAGTTCCACTTCTGATCAGAAATCTGTTGAAACTCTCTAGGATTCTCATCACTCTCTTGTTCACACTAAAAATCAATATGTTTCATAGTTTTCACATCCTCCAACAGAATCACACGATCCTATTGCCCATGCAATGGAGGAGTCATATGTAGCAAGCGTTGTTGGGAAATGAAAATTTTATTTTCTTTATGTTTTCTTGTTGGTCTATTTCGAAGTTATGTACATGCTTTTATTTCACATGCAAAGTGACAGGACACCATGATACATCTATAGAGTGCCTTTCATGTGCTTCAAATTTTTATTTTATGTGGATGCACTCAAGCTTGGATGATCTAGGAGGATCTTGTCAGATTATTTGCACAGGTTCATCATCAATGTACAGTATCGTCGTTAGCATTCAATTCAATGTCGTTTAGTTTTGACAGTGATGTTAATGGTTCAGGTTGTTCAGGTAATGTCTATGGTTGATATGGTTTAACCCTGATTGTTGACATGAGTTTGTCGTCAATTCTGCTAGGATATGATTTTCGACATGAGTTAATCATTCGCCTTTGCATAGTTCTATGTCGACATATGATTGTCATCCACACTACAGGATTTTGTGTCGACGTGGGTTTTTCATCCATATTATAGGGTTTGGTTGTCGTCATCATGTGACAAATGTCACAAATGTCACTCTGCAACAATTTGATGTAAAAAGTTATTTTTTAACTTAATCCTAAAAGCCTATCCTAATCCTAAACCTAAATCCATACACATTAACCTAACACCTAAGCTCTAAACCATATTACAAATGTAATAAAATACATTGAACCTATGCTAAAAGGGCGTGACCCTCATCCTATACATATCAACATCGTTGCATTACAAAATACATCCAACGGTCCTAAACTGTCAAATGAAACCATGTCGGTATCGTGAGGGGATAAGGCTCATGTGAGTAGATATGATTAATCACAGTCAAACTTCACCGCGAATGGGGATAGCAGTAGGCAGAGTCGCATTAACCACATTTGCATGTACAAGTGAGTGAGTAAAGGAGTTATCCAATGGCTTGGAGATAATTGCAGACCGTAACTGCATCAGAACCGCAATGGTCGGAGGTATTTGTCACATGCTACGAAAAATCCGCACTGGTAGCTGGAACCACCGGCAACTAACCTGCAAGGTGGAATGTTATGGTTAGACTACTTAGTCACATTATTCAACTCTATTCTCCGCATAGTTAACCTGACCGCCAGTGGGTCATTCTAACCTAAAGTTTATTTTTGGGTTTGATCATTGAGTTTTGTTCTATTTTCATTAAAAGGCCATGTGACTAGGCACTAAGATGTCCTCTAATGGTTAGAATGAAACATAAAACCATTAAATTCAATAAATTCATGCAATGTTTAGTCTAAAGGAGTTCACATGTACTTGCAGGTCTATAAGAGGTCGTTTTTGTTCATTGAAGTGGGGGAGAATGATTTTGGCTCTTGTATGCATATTCTAGAGGTTAGAGGTTGTTCTGTTTTCAGTGTAACAGGAGCATCCAGAGTCAGAATTGAGAACCATGATAGCAGTTGGAAAGCTAGTTCAGAGAGCTATCCTTTGGCAATGACCAAAAGTTCCTACAAGGAAGTTCAGTTTGGTCAAATCTTTGTGTAATCGACCTCTTCTATTTCAATTCTAATAAAACGGTCACCCATCTTGAAAGTGGACCTGGAGATGTAGCCCATCAAGGATGAACTCCGTAATTAATATTTCTGTCTGGTATCACTATGTATTTGTTATTTCTATTACTTTTTTTGCATCTTACTTATGTTTTATTAGCTAGCGTAAAGTCTTTCTTCTCAAGCAATTCTCTCGATTTCTCACTTTCAGCTAACATTCAATTCATTAATGGCTAATAAATTCTACATCAGTTTTAACTTATAGTCATTTCAGATGATAAAATTTGGTATGAGAGCAGGTTTTGTTTGTAGAATTTCCATTTCATGTTAACCAGGTCAAAATCACAACGTGGAGAAGGAATCCTTGAGCAGATTGATCCAGAGATTGGAAAGCAATGAGTCGTTCACAATATGATCATGACAAGATCTGATACAACTAAAAAAACTGAAACTAAGATGATTGATGAATAGTTTCAACAAGAATTCTTGACTATGTAGCAAATGTTGGGAGATCTATATGAAGACAAGAAGGCGAGTGATGCAACTTCTTCTTTAAAGACATCGAAGAAGGACAAAGGTAAAGGCAAGGCTGATAAACCTCCTTCACCTCCTTCACCTCCATCATTTCCATCATCCCCTTCTTCTTCTTCTTCTTCTTCCAGTGTAGAATCTGAAATGGAAAAGAAACCTAATAAAACATCTCTTTTGAAACTTGATGTAAAATTTGAGTTACCTATTTATGATGGCAAAATGAATCCTAAAAAGCTAGATAACTGGATTAAGTAGTTAGAAGTGTATTGCCACATTCAGAACATTTCTGACGATAAAACAAAAATTCAGTTAGCTACACTTAGAATGGGGGGAACATATTTAATATGGTGGGAAAGTAAAACTCAAATAGATGTAAAGCGGAAAGGAAAAGTCATCTCTTCATGGTCTAAGTTTTTAAAAGCTCTTAGGAAACAATTATATCCTTTAGGATACATGCAGCAAGCTGTGATTGATTGGTAGGATCTGAGGTAAGGTAAAGGGCATAGTGTTCAGGAGTTTAGTCAGGAATATTCATAAGAAAGCATTGGTGCTTGGTATTTCATTGGATACATGTGAAAATTTATTAAAATGCATCAGTAGTTTACATTCATAGTTGAAGCATACATTATTGATGTTTAATCCTGATGATCTTGATGAAGTATGTGTTCAGGCCATACATATTGAATCAGGTTGCAAACCATTCAAGTTTTCATCATAGTCATCCAAAGAGTTGGAAATCAAATATTCCAATGGTAGTAAGGGGAAGAATAATTCGAAGAGAAATAAATCAGTGATAGCTCAGAAGGGAAGACCTACTTGTTCTCATTACTAGAGAATCGACCATGATGAATCTAAGTGTTGGAAACTTCATCCCAAATTCAAGCCCAAAAATTTCCATAAGGATAAGGATGAAAAGAAGACAATCTATAACAGTCCAACAAGATCTAGGTTCAAATTCAGGTGATGGAAGGAGGACAATTCCTATGGTTATGATAGATAAAATTTCTGACACTGGTTCAAGTTCGAATACTATTGCATCTTCGTCAGACATAAATCCTTCAAATGAGGATAAAAGAGTTGAATTGTTTAACATAAGGATAACTTATAAGCATATAATGATAGATACAATGTTTGACAGTGGATCACAGGCGAATTTAATATCTGAATATTTAGTTAAAATTTTGGGTTTGGAAACACGGAATCATCCAAGACCTTACCCATTAGGATGGCTAAATAAATCAACTCAAATAAAAGTCACCAAACAATGTCGATTAAGATTTTCCATTATAGCTAATTACATTGATGAAGTGGAATTAGATGTGGTTCCAGTGGACATAAGTGGAGTTGTCTTAGGAAGTTTTTATATTTATGACCGTGATGCAACATTTTACAAGATAGAGCATAAATATCACCTTAAGAAAGATGGGGTTGAATTTATTGTTAGGGCACATCAAAGTAGAAATAACTTGAATTTAATTGTTTCTAATTAGATGAGGTGATTAATAAGTTCAAATAAAAGATTTGTAATCATGTTTGTAAAGGAATGACATAAGAGTCGACATGATGTTTTTTCAGGTTATGACTCTCAACTTAAATATAGTTTGATCAAAGAGATAGAAACTATTCCAGTTCTATGTAAAACAAAGCATCTTACTCATAAGCAAGGAATATAACATGAATTACAGTTTGTGCCTAAAGCTCCTCTTGCTAATGTCAGAATGAATCAATTTTGTTCAAGTTTGGAAATTAACTGTTACAGGGATACAGGTCGGTATTGGGGAAAGTCAGTGTTAAATTTCTCTTGTATTGTGCTACCATTTCATGTTTCAAATAATTTGGAAACCTCTTTTCAAGTGGAGAGGAAACCTATTCGTTTTCATCTCAAAGTCTTTTCTAAAGCAGTGTCAAAGTGTCTAAGGGAAACGTATGCATCAGGGGAAAGTGCTAATCAATGGAAACATCATTTAATGAATAAGGAAAAGGTGATTCAAATAAATCAACAGTTAATTCAATATTTTCAAAATCAAACAAATTTGTAGCACTTTCTATCTTACCGTCAAGTCAAGTAGCTGGTTTGATGTCAAAAGTATCTTTGATTGTCTCTATTATTCTGCAAAATAGATTGTTAATACATGTCGATGGTATTGAACAATATCCAGTAGAGATTGTTTTCAAAGATGATTATGAATGACTAACTCATGGTATTTCATGGAAAGAAATGAATTGCCTTGTTTATAATAGTTTTTTTGACTATCATCGCAAGTTGTTCATATTGCAAATGGATGGAACAGGTCACCGACTCAAAATGTGCCATGGTCAGTATCATTAGGGTCATCACTTGTAGGTGATTGATTGAATGTATTGGTACATCATCAGGTTAAGGTGGAAAGTGAGGGATTTCCACCCTCATCGACTATTTTTTTAGTCAAAATTTTGTGGTCCAAAAGATTTCAAGTGGAGAGGATTGATCTAGGAGGATCTTTTCAAATCAGTTGCATAGGTTCATCGTCACTGTATAGTGTCATTGTCAGCATTTAGTTCAGTGTCATTCAGTTTCGAAAGTGTTGTTTATGGTTTAGGTTGTTCAGGTGATGTTTATGGTTGATATGGTTTAACACCTGGTTGTCGACATGAGTTTGTCGTCAATTCTGCCAGCATATGATTTTTGATGTGGCTTGATCATTTTCCTTTGCAGAGTTTTTTGTCGAGATATGATTGTCATCCACTTTACAAGATTTTGTGTTGACGTATGTTTTGTTGGGATTATGATGCATGTGTTGTACTTGATGGAAACCCACTTATAGCAGATCAACTCACTTGTATATGGTACCTAGATGAATCTATAGGAGAGATATCAGATGTAACAAAATGCATGACAGTTGTCTTTACAGATGTGACAAAATGCAGGGTAGTTCAAAGGAATCATTTCAGAATTAATATGGAAAATTACAGTGTAACAGGTCTATTTAGAGGTAATAGGGCAATGGTACAGAAGAACAGGAAGATGGAACTAAGGTATACTGATCAGAATAAAGAAGGTAAAGTAAAAGTTTGATGTAAAGTAGTTTTAGAAGTATACATAGGTCCACTTAAACAAAAAAACGTATACACGTAGGTCCATAGAACAAAAAGCACGTATACGTATACATGCACTTTCATAGAAGGAAAAGCGGTTATGGGATGGAAAATCAAGGATTTGGTCCAAGGTATTAGTCTGAGGTATATGGCCCAAGGTATTTGGTTTGAGGTATTGGTTTGAGGTATTTGTACCAAGGTATTAGTCCTAAGTGGTTTTGGTCCAAAGTGTTGAGAAAGGCCTAAAACTATATAAGGAGGAGAAGATCATTAGGCCAAGTGTGCAAGTATTGAATATCTTATGAAGAGTGAGATCAAAAAAAAATATGCATGTTATGGGTTTATGGTGCTTTGCTTGATCTGAACTAAGGATGAACCTTAGCAGTTGATGGGGATGATATCTAACGATGGATCAGGATCATGAGACCTAAAATGAATTATTATTATATGGTTTGATCATGGATAGTCTATACACATGATTTACACTGTAAATGTTCTGATCTGGGTATGTCTGAAGTTTGGAGGTGTAGTGAAGTTATGAAGTAAGTATTTGTAGATCTATACATTGTTTCTCTTTGGTGAAGGTCCATATACACGTTGATTCAACTCTTCCAAGTAGCATATGCAGAAGAAAAGGTTGACGTTCAAGTATGATTGATGTATCAGATCAGTTGTGTTGTTTTGTTGTTGTCTATCAATGAAGTCTTCTTAGATCTGAATGTAAAACTGAATGAATAAGGAGTTTTATGCTTGATAGATTGAATATATAAGTGAGAAGAAGTGATATTTGTTGTTTCCTATGTAAAGCTCTGTAAGTTGAGAGTAGATGTTCAATATATTACTGGTTGGTATAGACTTGATTCAAAAGTTTATGTTTGCAGTAGCTTTGTAGGCATATGCAGGTTTGATTAATGGAAGTAGCGTGTACGCGTAGTTTGGGTTCAGCCAAGTAGCGTATACAATCTCATGTATGGTTTCGAAGGTTACAACTAGTTCTGAATGATGATGTAGGTTTCTGGGTTCAAAACAATGTTTTGGTGACAGTGATCTGATTGTTTCAGATTAACTACATGTTGGTTGATGAAGTTTGATTTTATAAATTTATGATGGGTTATTGATAAGTCAAGGTCTTCATATGTCTTGATATGTGCCAGAAGAATCTAGTCTAAAAATTCATGAAACATGATCCTTGGTGGAAGAGTGGAGTTTTTTGTAGGCTGGCACCTACGTACTAGTAAACATGTTGGCTAGTACAAGAGCTAGGGGGTTGTAGCTCCCTTCTAGTAGAAGCTGGAGAATGAGAGAAGGTTGTAACCTTCTATAGGTAGAAGCCTGCATATTGTTATGAGTCTGCATCAGTATAAGATTGTAAATAGATTTTCTTATTATTAAAAGAAGACAAAGACGACAACAGCAGGTGGTTTTCACCCACATTGGGCTTCCACCTTAAATCTTGGTTTTCATGAGTGTTGCTTGTGAGTGATGCTTTATTCTGCTTTTACTACACTGTTTAATAAGTTACGATGTATTGGTTTAATATAAACACTTAATAAATTGCCTAAATCACAAGTTATTTGGATAGACGCTAGTTTCTCTAATCACAATTGTGTGTACACGCTAGTTCACTTCACTGAAGTAACGTATATAAATCTATTCACTTCACCACCCCTCTTAGTATTATTTCCAATAATTGGAATTAGAGCAGGTCCTCCAGAAGAAGCTTGATTACTTGAAGGAATATCCATCAGGCTGAATAATCATGAAAGCATGGGATCCATCAGACCGCCAATCTTCGATGGGAGCAACTTTGTTTATTGGAAAATAAGAACCACAACTTATCTACAATCTCTTGGAACAAATGTTTGGGAAAATGTGGATGAAGGATATAAATTTCCAACAACAATTCCTATAGACACAGAAGATATAAAGCAATATGAAACCAATGCCAAAGTTGTCAATACTTTATTGGGAAGTTTGTCACAATTAGATTTTGTCAAAGTCGTGCAACTCAAATCAGCCAAAGAGATATCGCACAAAATAATTCAGAGCTACGAAGTAGACTCTCAGGTAAAATTTGATAAGCTTCAAACTCTCAGAATTCAGTATGAAACTCTTAAGATGCATAGTGATGAGGGTATAGCTAGTTACTTCTTACATATAGATGAGGTTGTTAATTGTATGAAGAATCTGGGTGAAGAAATAAAGGAGGTTACCTTCGTTGAGAAATTTTTGAGATCTTTGTCTGCTAAATTTGAATCAAAAGTGTTTGCCATAGAAGAGAAACAAGATCTGCAGAATATCACTATGACACAGCTTCACAGAATCCTAACTACTATTGAGATGAGAAAAGGAGGCCCATAAGATATGAGAGAAGCTGCATTTAAAGCTTCAACAAAAGGAAAATAAAAGGAAGAACACTATGAATTAGGACACATTTTAGATGAAGAATATGAGGTAAATTTTGTCAAGAAGCTTCAACGGGGTTCTGGAAGGTTTAGAGGTAAGCTACCTTTTAAATGCTTTTCTTGTGGTAGAGTCGGTCATTATGCTGCTAGATGTCCTCATAAAGATAAATATGAAAAAGGAAAGGAATATGCAAAAGGGAATATGAAACAAGTTGTAATAGAAGGAGTTACTATACTCGTGAAGATAACGATGGTTTATCTAATAGTGATGAAGATGAAACTGGTCAAGATTAAAGACTTCTCATGGCTTATGATAGCAATGATTTTTGGGATAGTTTAGAAGAGGATAGCGATGGTTTATCTAATAGTGATGATTATAGACTTCTCATGGCTTATGACAATGATGATTTTTGGGATGCTTTAGAAGAGGAAAACTTTCATGAAGAAATCTCTAAACTCAAAATATGTTTAGAAGAAAAGAATATGATCATAGATACCTTGACATACCAACTTGCTGAAAAAGAAAAACACAATGAAAAACTAGAATGTGAAATTGTGGGTCTAAGAAAAGATCTTGAGAATAAAAAATCTCTCAATCTTAGATTTGCTAAAGGATCGGAAACTTTAAATGAAATTATCAAATTTCAAAATTCTCCTATGATAAATACAGGTCTTGGATATACTGAAGAAGCATCTCAATCACAGAAACCATCCACCTCCACCAAAAGCTATCTTGATGCAGCAAATACCACTAAACAATATGAAAATTGCCATAATAGGTATAAAGCTGATCACAGGTAAATCATAGTCAGTTTTCTCCAAGTAAGAATATCAATAGAAGCCACAACCAACCTCAGGAAAATCATACCCTATTTGCTCCAAAGTTGAATATCAATAGAAACTACAATCAACAGGTAAATATATTCGATAGTTGCAAAAACTTCTTTAATGGGCAATATTTTTCATGTCATAATTTTGGGCACAAAGCTGCTCAATGTGTTTCCTACAAAACCGTCATGACTAGAGAAGCACAAAATCAAAGGAATGTAACAGGGATCAAGAGAAGTTCCTATAATAACTTTTCTCCTCTTGAAAATGAAATAGAATGCTCAATTTGTAACAACTTTGGTCACGAAGAATCTGAATGCAAGAACAAATTTCGGCAAACACCTCAAAAGGATAAAATGCCATTAAATCCCAAGATATGGAGAAGGAAAGAATCTCAAACAAAAAGATGTGGTATAGCCTTGTATGCAGAAGGACAAGAAAATCAATAGTACATTGACAGTGGATGCTCCAAACATATGACAGGTGACAAAGATAAACTTCACTCATATAATGCCTTATAAAAAGAAAAGAATGTCTCATTTGGAAATGACACTCCAGTTGTAGTAAAAGGCAACGGTTTTGTTTTCTTGAAAGAAAAGGCTAAAGCCATAAATGTTATGTATGTATATGGTTTAAATCATAATCTATTGAGTGTCAGTCAAATGTGTGATCAAGGAAATGAAGTGGTGTTTCGATCAAATGGATGTGTTGTTCGTGAGCTTGATACAAGAGAGACCATGATCAAAGGTACAAGAAATCCAAACAACTTATACATACTCAAAGGAGGACAATAACAGTTCTATCTAAGCAAAAATGATGAAAACTGGCTATGGCATAGAAGATTGGGACATCTAAGCTTTTCTCAAATAAGAAAAGCATGCAGACTCAAGGTTGTTCATGATCTTCCAGATATTAGCATCCCAGAAAATACAGTATGCAAACCATGTCAAATTGGTAAGAAAACCAGAGTTCACTTCATGGAAAAAGAAGGGTTGGCTAGTAAGCCTCTTGAATTTATCCATACTGATTTATGTGGACCAACAAGGAAAAAGCCACCTCGTGGAGAAGAATACTTTATTTTTTTCATTGATGATTTTTCCAGAATGTGTTGGATAGGTGTTCTAAAGCATAAAGATGAAGCATTTGAAAAGTTCCAAGCCTTCAAAGCTTTGGTTGAGAATGAATCAGATCGAAATATCAAATGCCTTAGATCTGATTGAGGAGGGGAATTTATATTGGATGAATTCTTTGACTTTTGGTGAGCAACATGAAATAAAAAGGAAAATCTCCACTACAAGAACTCCTCAGAAAAATGGTGTGGTAGAAAGGATGAATAGAAGAGTTCAACAAACGGCTCGAGCTATGCAAGATGAATATGGAACTCCTGCAAACTTCTAGGGTGAAGCTGCATTTTCTGCCGTTACTATTCTCAATAAAGAAAACATTTGGGTAAATAGCACTCAAACTCCACATGAACTTTGGTATGGTAAGACTCCTACAGTAAAATACTTTAAAGTTTCTAGAAGCAAATGTTTTATGAAAAGGACTAATGAAAAACTTGGTAAGTTTGAACCCAGAGCAGATGAAGGGATTTTTCTTGGTTATTCTTCTAGAAGTAAAGGATATAAATGTTATAATAAAGGACTTGGGAAGAAGAGTTGAAAGCATTGATGTTGTAGTTGATGAAGCATGCAGAAATCGAAAACAG
Organism: Pinus taeda; assembly: GCA_000404065.3. NCBI lineage: Eukaryota > Viridiplantae > Streptophyta > Pinopsida > Pinales > Pinaceae > Pinus > Pinus taeda. The sequence goes on along the minus strand of APFE031671544.1, from coordinate 76,526 downwards.
ATAAATTCAACAAAAGATTATGAAAATGAGGAAGATGGGGATCACTTTCCCACATAAAATCAAAATTATATTGAAGAAGAAACTAATGAAGCACCAGAAGAAGATATAATGGTAGAAGAAAAGACTTCATCTAGGTATGTTCAAAAAAGTCATCTAGAAACCCAAATTTTAGCAAAAAAGGAAGTTGGTGTACAGACAAGAAGAGCTGTTATAGGGATCTCAAGCTATCTAGCATTACTATCCTCCATCTAACCTCAAAATGTAAATGAAGCATGCAAAGATGAAAGTTGGGTCAAGGCCATGGATGAAGAACTAGAGAAAATTGAAAAAAATGAAACCTTGGAATTAATTCCTAGACCTCATAATAAAAATATTATAGGACCTAAATGGATATTCAAGAACAAGCTTAATGAAAATGGAGAAGTCATTAGAAAAAAGGCTAGACTTGTTTGTAAAGGGTATGCTCAACAAGAAGGTATAGATTTTGAAGAAACTTTTGCACATGTTGCCAGACTTGAAGCCATAAGAATGTTTCTTACTCTTTCCAATTTTTGGAAATTCAAAGTATACCAAATGGATGTAAAATCAACCTTAATGGAGATTTAGAAGAAGTTTATATTGAACATCCAGAACGATTCATTCTTGGAAATGATGAAAAACTTGTATGCAGAATAAAAAAGGCTCTCTATGGTTTGAAACAGGCTCCAAGGGCTTGGTATTACCGCCTTCACAAATATCTACACCAACAAGATTTTACAAAAGGTTCTGCAGATAGCAATTTATGTACAAAGATTGAAAATGATAAATTTCTAATTATTATTGTTTATGTTGATGATATCATTTTTGGTAGCAATGAAGAATCCATGAGTCGGAATTTTTTCTTTAGTAATGCAGAAAGAATTTGAAATGTCCTTGCTTGGTGAACTTACCTATTTTCTTGGTCTACAAGTTCAGCAAACTAAAGATGGCATTTTTCTTTCACAAACCAAATATCTCAAGTAGATCTTGAAAAAGTATGGAATTGGAGTTTCTAAACCGGTATGTACTCCAGTGGTAATAGGATGTAGTCTCAGCTCAAATGATGAATCAGCAATAGTACATCAACCAACTTACAGATTCATGATTGGCAACCCACTTTATCTAATAGGTACCCGACCTTACATCATGCATGTAGTAGGAATAGTTGGAAGATTCCAAGCAAATCCTAAGGAATTGCACCTTCAGGAAGCCAAAAGAATTTTCAAATATCTTCAAGGAACTCAGGACTTTGGACTATGGTATCCTAGAGATGCAGATCTTACTCTTCATGCATATATAGATGTAGGTTGGGCAAGATGTGTTGATGATAGAAAAATAACTAGTGGTGGTGCATTCTATATGGGTTCTAGGTTAGTGTCTTGGTTCAGCAAGAAACAAAGATCAATTTATTTATCTACAGCTGAAGAAAAAAATGTGGCTACTGCATCTTGCTGCACACAACTACTTTGGATGATGAAAACTTTACAAGACCTTCAGATCACATGTACTCCACCCATCTCCATTCTATGTGATAACACAAGTTCCATCAGTATTTCAAAGGACCTAGTCATGCACTCCAAGACCAAGCACATACCTATCAAGTACCATTTTCTACGAGAACAAGTGCTTGAACAAAAGGTCAAATTGGAGTATGTCCCATCCAAAGAATAGGTTGTTGATATATTCAGTAAACCACTACCCAGAGAAATAGTTGAATACCTCAGACAAAAGTTGGGAGTAGTTGCTACATCATTCTGCTGTTAAATCCATTTTTTCCGAGGAAGGTTATTATATGTGGGTTTCATGAAGTATAGTCATATATACATGTGGGTTTCTATGGCTGAAGAAGCGTATATGTTTTTCTGACAGGAAAAATAGTGGGTCGGACTCTGACATGGGTGCTCTGTCTGATGTTGATGACTACAATATAACGATAGATTTTGTTCATTAATTTTTATCAGACTGACAAAGATTCCTTGATTAATGACTTGTTAACAATGCACAGGTAGCACAGGTTTAGCGGGAGCAATAGCCTTCACTCGCATTCTGCATTGTCGGAATTATGGTGGCTAACTCTAGCTATGGCTTTAGATACTTATACCATTTGTTACTTAAGTCATGTAAACGTCTAGGGTGTGATATGACTTCTCATACATTTGAATGAGTCTTATTGGACAAATGATGTAATTTGTATCCCCACTTTGCATGGGATGGATGATGTAATATTTATTTTATTTTTGTCATGTATAAACAATTGGTATATCCCCACTTGATTGGGTGGATGAGTCGTATATCCCCACTTGTTTGGGAGATTGATTTATGTATGAGTCATTGGTGATAGGAAGGTCAAACTCACATAGGAGAGTTATAGAGTCATGTTATTCTCTTGGAAAATATTTTTCCAGACTCTACATGTGCTCAGGGGAAGCATGGATAGTTTAATGCATCACATCATCAGCAAATTTAACATGTGCCTAGGGGGAGCATGGTCAATGTTTATATTTAGCTATTTAGATATGAAAGCCTTCAGTTTGGTCACCCATTTTCCCTTGATATCAAAGGGGGAGGATATCTTGGTCTTCCCTTTGCCCTTGATGTCAAAAGAGGAGAGTATTTTGGTGTTGGTTGTTATCTCTAACAGTTTCTACAGCTTGCAGTAATCAACACCGATATGGTTGCCATCAAGTCCAAAGGGGGATATTGTTGGCATTATGATGTATGTGTTGTACTTGATGGCAACCCACTTGTAGCAGAACAACTCTCTTGTATATGGTAACTAGATGAATCTATAGGAGAGATATCAGATGTAACAAAATGCATAGCAGTTGTGTTTACAGATGTGACAAAATGCAGGGTAGTTCAAAGGAATCATTTCAGAAGTAATATGGAAAATTACAGTGTAACAGGTCTATTCACAGGTAACAAGGCACTAGTATAGAAGAACAGGAAGATTGAACTAAGGTCTACTGATCATAATAAAGAAGGTAAAGAAAAAGGTTGAAGTAAAGCAGTTTTAGAAGTATACATATATTCACTTAGTCAAAACAACATATACATGCAGGCCCACGGAACAAAAAGAGCGTATACATATACACACACTTTCACATAAGGAAAAGCGTGTATGGGATGGAAAATTAAGGTTTTGGTCCTGTTAGCTCTGCTATATACTTCAGTTTTTGGAAGGACCAAACATCATCTTGGCCATGTGTTTATACTCAGAAAGACAGATCGCAACAGTCTTCTCTTCTTTTCCCTTTCATTCCCATTTATTCTCATAACCATGCTATTACCATTTTCTTCCCTTTGTGATGCGATTTTGTCACTATCGCACATAAACCCGTTGCATCCCTATGTTTTCTCTGCTGCAATATTGCGATGTGATCAGATCGTATATCGCACCCATGCTCGCTGCCTCAATCTGTTCTCTTGACTTCTTCCGACGTGATGTTGCGATGCGATCTAATCACTATCACAAATCGCATCTATGACCTGTTGCCTCCGATACACCCTATGTCCTCTTCCTATTGTGATATGTGATATGCGATCTGATTGCAAATCGCAAATCACGCCCATATTGTGTTAAAGCTCCTATCGCCTTTGTCTTCTGCCGATTCGATATCACGATCTCTCCTCCACCATTCATTTCTTTAATCTAACAGCTCATATTCAAATTGCCCCTTCCCATTGCCTCTTGAGAGCAGATCCTGGCTATTCTTCTTGCCATCCGACGACCAGTGTTTTGTCTCGGTCCTTGTTCACTTTCAAAGTGTTTCCAAAGTGTTCATCAGTGTTTTGGGGCCAATTTTGGGTGCGCGAAGAAGCGAATTATGATCCAACTACTGTTGGCTGCTCAAATTGTTTATTGATTAAACAGTCGAGTACCACATTAAATTGTCAACCGGGGAAAGTCCTTTTGTTTCAAAGGTGACCTCGTACTGTATGCACTTAATTCTAAAAGCATTAAAGGTTGTAGTATAAACATATCTACTTTCTATCAAACCCTTACTATGTGTCACAGCAGCTATAATCTATTGCAGAAATGAAATGAGAGCAATTAATTAGTGGTAATAAATCTGCAGAAAGAAATGATGGTCATTTTGTAACAGAGGACCAGGACCCTGTCCTCAGAATAAGGATGTTCAGCACCTGCCTCTATGACCAATTTTCCAATACACACTGAAAATCTTAATCACCGGTGACACACTCTCACAGCGCCAATCGATCAAGGAAACAAAGTATCAGCAAAAAGGAAATATCATAAGCAAGGCTAGAAATGTACAGAAATCACACACACACATTTAAAAGAAAAGAAATGGGTGAATATTGTGAACAAGGTGCGCCCTGTCCCTCTCACAAGATTCCCCTTAACACAGATGTTAAGTTAAAATGCTCAGAACAGTGCTTTATTCATCTACCGAAATGTCCAATTACAATAAAAATTCAGACTTGCGCTGCACTACAATACTTCCATTATAACTCTCCCCCTCTCAACTGTAGATGTCTCCCCTTTATAGAGGACACATCTATTACAATATATTGTCATTATTCATTCAGTTTGATCCTTTTGTACAAAAATAGGAAATCAATTCCTGTTACAGCATGTTGTTACAACAGTGTATATCTTTGTCATCCTTCATTTAGTCGGATCCTTCCGCAGTTACAAAACTAGTAGTCTTCGTCTATCTCCTTGGGGTCCTTGTACTATCCTTGGTTGTTCCACTGTTGTCGTTGATTTGATAAATCTCAACTGTTCCCTTGAAGTTCTCATGCTATTCCTGGTGTTCCAACATCTACGACTATGTTTTGCTGATCGTGCTATATCAGCATCTCCCAAGTATAGTTATGCCAGCTTCATACGGTTACTTCCCTGCTTGACAATTGCTGTTTCATCCTTTGCAATTTAAGACTTTGCCCGCTTTAGTCAGTTGTTGTTTCTGGTGTTACAGCAACTGCACAGTTACTGTTTCTGGTGTTGCAGCAACTGTGAATTATAATTCTACGGACTTCAAACAGTTCCAACAATTGTCAGTGACTTTGTCAACTTCCAAAGATTAATTATAAAGATAACATGAATATGTGTTGAAAAATTAATCATATAGCAATGAGGAGAGTTACTTCATACCTTAGAATAATGAGGTCAAAATGTTATCAAGGGTTTCAACTTATGGGCTAAAAGGGGTAACATCATGACAAAATATGAGGTCAAAAGTAGACAATATGGAGCCCTAACATCCCCCCCAACTGAAAGGATTGCATGTCGTCATGCAACGTTTACTCTGAATCTGAGTCGGAGTACTGGGATGAATAGTGTAAGTTGCTGATACAGTAGCTAAAGAAGGTTTTATCAGACCTGCTTCTAAATCCATGGACACTCTGTAATTGCTGCCATACTGCCACCTCCTCCTTTTTGGTCAGTTTGTAATGAGCCTTATATTGCTGACCAGGTAACCACAAGAGAGGGAAATGAAAATCGTAGCCAATCCACCTCTCAGCACACTTTTCCATACATTTGACATAATAAGGTATGCATGAAATTGCTACCTGAAGATTGAGGGGATTGTAAGGATGATATTCTTGTCTCTCTTTGGGACATTGTTCCCAAAATAAATTGTTTGCTTCGATGGCGAGCGCCCCTTTGCTTTTTACATAATGTTGGTAGTCTTGCAAGACTGCTTCCTGTAGTTTCTTCATGTGATCAACCAACTCTGGATTATTTAGATTTTTTTTATGCTGTGCAATGAAGGTGGCTGCATTCTGTGGTTCATTTCGAATCTAGAGAAGGTAGTTCTTCTCATTATGCGTTGCTGACATATAGGCATTTTTCCAAGTAAGTTGATTGGCTAGAAAAGAGATGAAGGCTCTTATTTGGATATCACCAAAAATAGGGATTATATTCATCATTCTATCTTCAGGCATGGCCTCATTGTGAAGATAGAGTTCACAGAGCAGGTTTTGATCATTATTTGGTGCTTCTCTGAATGTTTCAATAAATTGATCAGGTGTATCAACTTGGTAGGGTCTTCCATCTCTGATTACCTTTATTTGCAAGAACGCTAAGCGTTCTCTCAAAAATACTGCATAATTGAAAGAGGGTTGTCTTGTAGCCAGTATCCTCTTGACCAAATCGAAGATAGAGGACAACCTATCTTTTAATTTCTTATTTTCTTTATGTTGAGCTTGAGACTGTTCAAGTGCATCCCAATTTCTGTATGCATAGCTAAACCAGCTTGACTTTTGCTGTTGGCATGCCTTCCCTCATGAAAGATCATGTTTTGTTCCCCATGTGTCTTTTAGTTTTTGAAAACTAGAGGTCTCCGTGTGAGAATTGCTGACACAGGGAGGTTCAATCTGTGCATAGGCATCAGAAAAACATTTATGTTCTATACTAGTTTGGGTGGGCCAGGGTGGTTCTATGTCCTCCTCCATGATTTTTGAAAAACCTGATGGTTCTTGTGTAACAACAGGTTTCTCTGTTTTTTCTTTTACAACTCTTGGAGAACCTGCTGGTTCTTGTGTAACAGCAGGTTGTTCTGTTTCTCCTTCTGCAACTCCTGCTGGTTCTTGTGTAACAACAGGTTGTTCTGTTTCTCCTGTTGGTTCTTGTGTAACATCAGGTTGTTCTGTTTCTCCTGCTGGTTCTTGTGTAACAAAAGGTTGTTCTGTTTCAATTACAGTAGCAGAAGGTTGTGGATTAGCTTCGGTCATTGGAACCTCGACTATCTTATATCCTGCTTGAGTGTACAACTCACCACACTCACTGCACACATACTCATTGTATTGACTCTTTTCTGTTACATATGCTACCCGTGCTAAGATGTGGAGATTATATTCATTCTGATAAGCTTCTTTAACCATTATTATCTCCTGCTGATAATCCTTAATTTGAGATTTTAGAAACTCAATTTCTTCCTGCAGGGAGGCTATGGTAGATGGAGCTTGTGTATCTGCAGGTTCTAATGGAGGAAGGGATTGTTGTTTCGCATCCACTTGGTCATTTTCATCCCCAACAGGTGGTTCTTGTGTGTCACCTGTTGGGTTAGTGGCTAGTTCTTGTGTAACAACCACTTGCCCAATATCATCTTGGGTGTCTACTTTAGATTTTTCGGCAGCTGGTTCTTGTGTAACAGCTGCCTCAGAAAATAATGTCACAAAACTATCAACACTCTACATCTCAGCCCCAAAGGGTGAGGAAAGGGAATGCTCAGGGATGGTTGGAATGCGAGGTGTTAGGGTGATGGGTGGAGAACTGGGGATAACAGGGCTGGTGGGTTTAACTGCTACTTTCGACTGTGTTCGTTGCCTCGGTAAAGATGCAGGAAAATTAGTAATTTTTCTTTTTCGGCCACTTTCCTTCAGACTGGGGGAACTATTGGGAATAACAGCTGCTTTGACCGAAGCCCTGGTTCTTCTCCTTTTTGGTGGGGTTTCAGTTTTTTGCTACTTTTTTCTTTTAATAAAAATGATGGGGGTGTTATCATCGGAGTCATCAGTGGAGATATGAAGCATGGGGGTAGATGGTTGAGCTTCATTGGGGGATGGGGTCCTCTGCAGGGGTGGTTCTGCTGTTAATTACTGGGGAATTTCGTGGGGTATTTTCCCTGGTTGTTGGGGAATTTCCTGGGGTATTTTCTCTGGTTGTTGGGGAATTTCCTCTTCCTGCTGAGGATCTTCTTCTATTTGCTGGGGAGAATTAATGACGAGGGGTGGATGATTTAGAGCAAAGCCTCTATTTATTAGGAGTTGGGCTAAATGATAGTGCTTCAGGGAAAGGAGTGGATGCTTTGCTTTTCCAGTATAACATGACATATTTTTTAGACAACCCAATAGATAATAAGGCATGTTTATCAACTGACCATGCCTCAAATGATTTAAGAAAACGAAGTCGTGTTGGTAAATTACCTGGTAACAACCTTCGCAAGTCAAATACTGCTTGACAAACTCCGCAACCTTTGGCCATGGTGGAGGCAGTGACTGAAGTGTGACCCCTCTGCCTTTGGCTTCCATGTGCTCGCCTGGTAGGAAAACGCCTTGCTGCACATTCAGAATAAGATGTTTCCTACTAACCAGCATGTACCATTGGTCGGTAACCTGGAAAATTGAGCTACGTCTTCCTCTGTTACTAGAATCTGTACTCCCTGGACTGTAGAAAATCCTTCTCTTGAGTTGCATGTGAACTCCAACACTTGCTGTGTGTTGAAATCCGAGAGTCTTCTAAAGTAGTCTACCCATCCTGCTTGCAGGGAAATTTGGTAAACCTCAGGGTAGAGTTCCAGTAGCGCTATTGTGCCAAGTTCGTATGTAATCAGATTTCCCCCCATAGCTACTGATCCAGCGAAAATACACAATGCAGAGCCGAGTTACCGAGTTTGAGACAGAGTAAACCGTTAGAAATAAGGATATGCCATGATGAGGTGACTTTTAGATATTACCGCGAGGAGTAAGGGTGGCGGTGATTTACGTGTTATGCAATAATTACAATATTTTGGTAATCCCCCCAAATCTACGGCTGAATGATCTGATTGGTAGTATAATGATTTCGGCAGTCATATCAACATCTCCACATTAACTATAATTTAATATTCACACTTAAACATGCGTACCTTTACTTTTACCTTTAGTTGCGTGCTAAAAGTCTTATCTTGTCTTTTGCTGGATTAATAATAATTTCAATGGGTTTACAAGCGTGAAAATATAGGTGATTTGACGGGAAGTAGTAGTGACGAAGTGTAATTATTAGAGTGCATGGCTGGTTCCTTTAATGAAGCATAATATGTTCCATCAGGATAATAGTTCATTAAGTACTGAAACTGGTATTACAGTATTGAAAAGTGATGTTGCCGGAACATGAGTTAGTGCTGCAGCAGCAGAAAGTCGTGTTGCAGCAATGGAAGGTGGTGTTGCAGCAACGGGAAGTGGTGTTGCAGCAATGGGGAGTGGTGTTGCAACAATAGGAAATGGTGTTGCGGCAATGGGAAATGGTGTTGCAGCAACAGGGAAAATGGTGTTGCAGTGACGAAAAATGGTGTTGCAACAACGGGAAGTGGTGTTGCAGCAATGGGAAATGGTGTTGCAGCAACGGGAAATGGTGTTGCAGCAACAGGAAGTGGTGTTGCAGCAACAGGGAAATGGTGTTGCAGCAACGGGAAATGGTGTTGCAGCAACATGACATAATGAAAAACTTGATTTATGGTCCGAAAAACGTTTCCAAGCTGAAAAGTGATTCTTTTGGAATTTTTATTCTCAGCCATCCTCCAAAACTAAGATCTACAAAACAATTAATTGTAACATGGCAACCCTTGGCAGGGATTATTAGTTAAGAAATCTAATCTAAAAATAAATAAACAAACAGAAATTTAAGTGCCTTGAGGGACAACAGGTTCCCCCAAAAAAACATAATGTAAGTCTGCCATGAAGTTAGGTTTGAAATCCTCTTTAGAAATAGGTCATTGATATGAACGAAGTCGATACCCATTCACTAATAACGGTGTTCTATTATCATCAATCGTTAAGAGTCCGACTGTTCCATTTGGAAAAACGACATCTATTTCATAAGGTCCTAACCACCTTGTTCTTAATTTACCTTAGAAATTCTCGAAATGGGAGTCATACAGTAAAGCCCAATTACCTTTCTGGAACTGCTTTTGCTTAATAGTTTTGTCGTGCCATCTGGTTCTTTGTTGCCGGATCACGGTTGTTTAATGGATGGTGTCCAATCTTTTCTCATCTAGTTCCTGAAGCTGCTGCAACCTGGCTATCTGTGCATCAGTAAAATCAAGGTTAGCAGCTAAAGCAGTTCTTAAAGTTTTGATTTCAAACTCCATAGGGAAAACAACATTTTTACCAAAAACTAATTCATAGGGTGAAAAGCCCTTAGTATTCCTCCAAGTGGTTCTATAAGCCCATAGTGCTTTAGGCAACTTTTGAAACCAGTCCCTCCTGTTTTCCTTTATTGTTTTTGTCAAAATAACTTCTATGACTTTGTTGGTGCTTTCCGCCTACCCATTTGACTCGGGGTGGTAAGGTGTGGTCATTTTATGCTTAATATGGTATTTCTGCAATGTGTCTTTGAAGCCATGAGAGTTAAAAGGAGGTCCTCCATCAGTGACTAGTTCCCTAGGCAGTCCAAACCTAACGAAGATTTCTTCAAATAAAATGTTAATACTGATTCTTCATTAGCTTTGAGGAGTGCCTTAGCTTCTACCCACTTAGTCATATAATCCGTGCATACTAGTATGTAAACTTTTTAATTGGATGGAGGGTTAATGGGACCTACAAAAATCTAGTGCCCATCTTTCAAAAGGTTCAAGAATTACCTGGGGATTGAGTGGCATTTCATCCCTGTGATAAGGCTGGCCCATTCTTTGATAGCTATCGCAGGCCCTGACATATTTCTTTGCATCCTTGAAGATTGAGGGCCAGTAGTAACCCATCCTGAGAACCTTGTGTGCTGTTCTTTTTCCTACAAAATTTCCTCCACAAGGGCCATCGTGGCAGGCTTTTAATACATCATAAATTTGATCTTCGCCAATGCATCTCCGGATCTCCTGATCGAGTCTTGTGTGAAATAGACAACCGCTTATCCAGCTGTACCTAGCGCTTTGATGAATGATTTTCCTTTTTTCTCTATGCGATAGGTGTGATGGTAATTTCCCTGCAACTAAGTAGTTGGCAATGTCTACATACCAAGGTGAGTGAGCAGATACTGCAAATAAATACTCATCAGGAAAATAATCATCTACTGGAATATTTTCATTAGTTTTTAACTGAGAAAGGAAATCAGCAACTACATTCTCTTTTCCTGGTCGATCTACAATTGTGATATCAAATTCTTGTAATAACAATAACCATCTGGTAACTCGAGCATTTGTAATTGATTTGTTCATTAAGTATTTAATGGTCGAGTGGTCAGTATGTACAAAAGTAGTATAACCAGTAATGTAATGTCGAAACTTATTGATAGCATAAATGACTGCTAGGAATTCCTTTTCAATAACTGTATAATTAAGTTCTATGGGGGTCATGTTTTTACTAATAAAATAAATGGCATAGGGAACACTGTTTTCTTCCTGTCCCAAGACAGCTCCAATGGTAGTGTCTGAGGCATCAGAGGATATATGAAAGGGGAGTGCCCAATCAATTCCACTCAAAATGGGAGCTGTAGACAACTGATGTTTAAGTTCATCGAATGCTTTTTCATAATCATCAATCCACTTAAATTCAACATTTTTCGTTAGTAAGACAAACAGAGGAGAAGCTATTTTAGAAAAATTCTTGATAAATCTTCTATAATACTCGACATGTCCTAAGAAACTTCTCACATCAGTTTGGGTTTTGGGGATAGGGAGGGTCTGAATTACTTGTATTTTCGCTGGATCGAATTGAATTCCTAAAAATGAGATGAAGTGACCCAATACAATACCTTGATTCATCATCATATGACATTTTTCAGTACTTAAGGCAAGGTGTGCTTCTTTACATCGCTTAAGTACTTTTTCAAGGTTCTGTAAAGCATCCTCAAAGGTTGTGCCATAAGGAGTAAATTTGTCCATAAATATTTCTAAGGAATCATTTAAAATATCAAAAAAAATCCCTATCACTACTCTTTGGAATGTTGCTGGGGCATTACATAGCCCAAATGGAAGAACCCTATAGGAAAAGATCCCCCATGGGCTAGTAAAAGTGGTTTTGTCCTGATCTTGGGGTGCAATCTTTATCTGATTATATCTACTAAATCCATCCAAAAAGGAAAAGAATTTCTTACCTGCCAAGTTATCTAATACCTGATCAATGAATGGTAAAGGGAAATGGTCTTTCTAGGTGGCCTTGTTTAGGGCTCTATAGTCCACGCATACTCATCATTTCCCATTTTTCATGGGTACAATTATTAGTGGAGAAACCCATTCACTATCAGATATGGGGTATATAAATCCTGCATTCAACAATTTTTGAAGTTCTTCTTTTACAATTTCCCTTAAATTGGGATTCATCCGTTGTTGGGGTTGACAGACTGGGTGGGATCCTTCTTTAATATAAATGCGGTGGGTGCATAGTTTAGGAGAAATCCCCTTCATATCTGTATAATCCCATGTGAATGCCTCTTTATTTTCATGGAGTAGCTTCATTAACTGCTATTTTTGATCGTCTGTTAGATTAGGATTTATATTTAATGTTTTACCTGGCTCAATTTCTACTGTTATACTTTTGGAGGGGTTGCCAGCTAATGTCTGAGGTAGATTTTCAGTTTCAAGGTTGTGTTGGGATTCAGATTCCAAGATTGCAGTGAAGTGAGTATGTATTTTTGGACTGACCGAAGAAGGTTCAGAAATAAAGTTGCTGATTAATTCATCTTCGGTTGAGTCTTTAAAAGTTAAAGCTTGTCCGACAGTTAAAATAAGTTGGGTTTCCTCATCCTCATAATCTAACCATGCTAAATTGTCGTTATTAATCATGGGTGTGGCATGAGGATAAAGAGTCAGCTGTTTGGTTTCCTGCCCATTAGATATTGTCATTGATCCAGAACTACAGCTGATGAAAGCATCTGCTGTAGCCAGCCAAGGTCTTCCTAGAATCAATGGATGACCCCCCAACTTTGTTTTAGTTTGTAACACAACAAAGTCGGTTGGGTAATTCCAAGATTCTACGGAAATTACGAGATCTTCAATGACTCCTTCAGGTTTAATTGTAGAGCGGTCAGCCATCTCTAGAATGGTTGGGGTTTCCCTAATTAAATGTTTCAACTGCAGTAATTGTGATGTTTCAAGTGTCATAATGTTTATTGCAGCACCCAGATCTACTAGAACTTTAGAGACAAAGGTTTTACGAACCTGAACTGTTACTATAGGGTGACCAGGGTCACTATATTTCACATGGGGGTCTTTTTCTGTCATCAAAGAAGTTAGTTCTCCCATCACATGGAATGTGAGGGGTTCCTTAGCTTTTCTTCCAGGCTTTTTAATACAGATATCCCTAACAGTTCTAGCATAAATAGGAACATCTCTTAGTGTTTGCAATAGCGGAATTTTGACATATAAATTCTGTAGTTATCCTAAAAGGTTAAAAGCAGGTGGCTCAAATGTTTTAGTAAGAGCCAGTCATTCAGGGAAGGGTGGCTCTACTGTTTGAGCAGTCTTGTTAGAAGATGATTCAACTGTTTCAACATTGTTGTTAGACAACTTTTCTTTTCTAGTTTCCTCTTTTTCAGAGTCAGTAATGTCATGAATGATGGGTTCAACTATCCTCCCATAACGTAAATGGATATCATTACATTGCATAGGGGAAACAGGTTGACTTTAAATATCAATTAGGTGCAAAGCTTTATTATTATTTGGGTTGGGGTTAGGTTGTACAGGCAGTTTGGGTTTGATTGACTAGTTATTCGGCAGCACGTTAGATGATAAGGAAAGAGATTGTTGGTGTTGAGGAAATGGAATATGTTAGGCTATCCAATTTGGGTTCCATTGAATGAAATAAGGTTGCTGAAGAGTCCAAGGATTCCACATGGTAGGGTCGGTAAAAGGAGGATTTGGTTGCTACATAGGTGGAAATTGCATTGGATTAAAGGGTGGGTATTGCATTTGATTCATGGGTGGGTAATTTATTTGAAAATGAGAGTGATTATTCCAACGACTAAATGATGTATTAGAATTCATACCTTGTCTTTGTGGTTACCATTGCCTCCTTTGTGTCATCAAGTACACTGCTTCAGCTTCCTCTTCATGTGATTGCAGTGCTGCCTTTATTCCTGGCAAAGAAGGGCATTGTTGAGTCTCATGATCCTTTTCACAGATGGTACAAATTGGTACCCTATCCAATGGGCATTCCCTCAGTGGGTGCTTCCCTCTGCATTTAGAACAGAAAATAGCCAGAGTAGCTTCTGCTTCTGCCTCCTTCTTTTTAACCTGCAGGGCATCAATTTCTGAAGCAAAAGAGCTTAACATTTCAGTTTTAAATTCTTCAAGAAAATTACCTATTTTGGCTCGTGTTGCTCCTCCACTTGCTGATTTCTAGACTCTTGAGTATATACTGTCCCTGTTCTTAGATCTGCTTGCTGCTCCTCTGGAACATCTCATACAGAGGTTGATAATCTCATCAAATGGTTCTTTGGAGATATCCCCTTTTCCAATCATATTTAACATATCCAAGCAGTCATCTCGTACCCCTTTTAGCAATATTTTCTTCAGAATATCCTTACTCATAGTCAGATGATCAGATCACTGTAGATTATACAGTAGTCTCTCTACAAAGTCCTCCAGATTCTCGTCCTCTCTCTGAACCATTTTAAACAATTCTTCCTTCCTTTCTCTTGTTCGATAGTAATCCTGCTATTTGGTCAGAAAAAATTCTTTCATCTGATCCCATGTAGTGATCACCTAAGCCCCTAAGCTCATAAACCAACTTAACACGTTCCCTTTCAGTGTTGCTAGAAACAGTTTTAATTTCTGAGCAGGAGTTACATAATCATAACTCCTACACAGTATATCAAATTCAAAGTGGAACTCATCATTATCTTCAGAGGATAACCCATGAAAATTAGGTAATGCTACAGGTGGAATTTTCTTCATAGGGATTGTTCCTCTTGGGAGATCCCCAATAGGAAATTCCAGGGTGGAGAGTGAATTTTCCCCCCTTCCTTCCGCTATGTTGTCTTCCATTGGTCTTTTTCTTGAATCGCTTGCTCTGTCTTCAGTATCTTCTATTTCTTTAGGTTCTTCTACTGGTTCCTCAACGTGCTCTGGTGTTTCAATCTTCCTTTCAGGTCCTAGTACTTCCTCCGTCTGGTGATCTTTTTGGGAGGAATACTGGATCTCAGTTCTTCGGGAACTTGTTCTCTGGGATGTCTCGGCCTTTGAAATGATCTCGTCAATGAAAGTTTTTCTTCCTCCTCCTGTGCCCTTGCCGCCTATGAAGTTAGCTTTTCTACGTCCTCTCATGCACCTGTTATTCTAAAGGAAAATCATTAATGCCTTTAAAATCTTTTAGTCGCCTTCCCCAGCAACGACGCCAAAATGCTGGCTGTTCGAATTGTTTATTGATTAAACAGTCGAGTACCACATTAAATTGTCAACTTGGGAAAGTCCTTTTGTTTCAAAGGTGACCTCATACTGTATGCACTTAATTGTAAAAGCATTAAAGGTTGTAGTATAAACAGATCTACTTTCTATCAAACCCTTACTCTGTGTCATAGCAGCTATAATTTATTGCAGAAATGAAATGAGAGCAATTAATTAGTGGTAATAAATCTGCAGAAAGAAATGATGGCCATTTTGTAACAGAGGATCAGGACCCTGTCCTCAGAATAAGGATGTTCAACACCTACCTCCATGACCAATTTGCCAATACACACTGAAAATCCTAATCACCGGTGACACACTCTCACAGCGCCAATCGATCAAGGAAACAGAGTATCAGCAAAAAGGAAATATCGGAAGCAAGGCTAGAAATGTACAGAAATCACACACACACATTTAACAGAAAAGAAATGGGTGAATCTTGTGAAGAAGGTGGGCCCTGTCCCTCTCACAAGATTCCCCTGAACACAGATTCTAAGTTAAAATGCTCAGAACAATGCTTTATTCATCTGCCAAAATGTCCAATTACAATAAAAATTTAGACTTGCGCTGCACTACAATACTTTCGTTATAACTCTCCCCCTCTCAACTGTAGATGTCTCCTCTTTATAGAGGAGACATCTATTACAATAGCTTGTCATTATTCATTTAGTTTGATCCTTTTGTACAAAAACAGGAAATCAATTCCTGTTACAGCATGTTGTTACAATAGTGTATATCTTTGTCATCCTTCATTTAGTCGGATCCTTCCGCTATTGCAAAACTGGTAGTCTTCGTCTATCTCCTTGGGGTCCTTGTACGATCCTTGGTTGTTCCGCTGTTGTTGTCGATTTGATAAATCTCAATTGTTCCCTTGAAGTTCTCATGTTGTTCCTAGTGTTCCAGCATCTACGACTATGTTTTGCTGATCATGCTATGTTAGCATCTACCAAGTATAGTTCTGTCAGCTTCAGACGATTACTGGCATGCTCGACAATTGCTATTTCATCCTTTGCAATTTAAGACTTTACCCGCTTTAGTCAGTTGCTATTTCTGGTGTTACAACAACTGCACAGTTGTTGTTTCTGGTGTTGCAGCAACTATGAATTATAATTCTGCGGACTTCAAACAGTTCCAACAATTTTCAATGACTTAGTCAACTTCCAAAGATTAATTATAAAGATAACATGAATATGTGTTGAATAATTAAGCATATAACAATGAGGAGAGTTACTTCATACCTTGGAATAATGAGGTCAAAATGTTATCAAGGGTTTCAACTTATGGGCTAAAAAGGGGTAACATCATGACAAAATATAAGGTCAAAAGTAGACAATATGGAGTCCTAATAGCTACCACAATTAAGGAATGACATGGTCAAGGATAAGAAAGGACACCCTCGAGCAATTCAACTATGCGGGAGTTATGGAAGTTTATCCAGTCAACCATCCACCTATTCAAAGAGTACACCAAAGTACAGATAGAGCCATTTTGTTCATTAAAATGTTCAAATTGTGGCAGGGAGCCCATATCTAAATGTAAATGCGGTTGGTGATCCATTAAGACACCTCCACACCTAGGCTAGTAGAGATAGTTTTGTAAACAAGTTCTATATATACCCAAAGACATGATGTAATCAGCTGATGAGGGTTAGAGGAGTGTTAGTATGTTGTAAGTTTCAACTTCTGGAGACTATAACTGTTATGTAACCTACAACGTCTGGTCTTCATTTCCAACTAATACAGGCTTCTTTTTCTGTCATTTTCTCACTTTCCACTTCTTCTTCTTGTCCCAGGCTGTGCCTGTTTTGTAGTTGTTGATGTGCTGTTGGTTTTAGTAGTAGAGAGGCTATCATCCCACCTCTATGTTAGAATTTAATTGTTTCATTTAAGTTGCTTGCAGGTTTCTATTGTTTTAATACATAGAGAGCTGTCATCCTGTTTGTGTATTAAATATTAGATTTATAGACTTTTCAAACTGGTTGCAGCCGGCCATCACAGGGACCTGTGCATCTGCTGGTGTGGTCAGTCTTCTCCATTATCACCTTTTCCTTAAACTGTGAGTAATTGGTCGTTAAAAGCCTTGTAGTCTGGGGGTGTTCACCCATGTCTGGGGTCAATCATAGTAGGAGTGGTTATCTGGCTAGAGTATGCAGCATTTCTTTCATTCATCCAACATTTATCCAACATTTTGTTGAAATTGTAATGTTCCCAAGCATCAGTAATATACCACCTAGGTGAGTTTCTTGGGGTGATAACATTAATTGGCGCCATTGCCAGTGAGAGGAGAATCAAAGCTCAGCTTCCCTGGGAGAATGACACAACTTCAAGCTTTGATGACAGACAAGGTTTGAACACATATTTTGGTTGTAGTCATCTGTCTGGCAACTCCACTGGAGGAAGGCCAACCTTTGGTGACTCCATATTGAAGTTATGGGTCAGTTCGTGAAGCATACTCGAAGAAATCCTCATAAATCTCTAGTTGAACCATTGCCTAACCCTGAGAGGATTGTCAAAGCGAAAAAAGCATCACAAAAAGGGCCATCGGGATCAAGTAAGCCTAAAGAATCTCAGTCATTTCTGGAGGATAAAGTTGTAGTTGAAGAATTACAGTTTGAACACTTAGAGCCCAGCACTATTAATAAGGACATTCCTTCAGAGATTAGTTTAGCCCCTTGTACAGTTCCTTCCCCTTTGAATCTCAGTCCAAAGAAAGCTTCCCAAACTGTCCAAAAAACCCCTATATCTCTGCCATCCATTACATTATTTCCTACTGCTCCATCTGTTAGTATTCTTCCACAGATCACAGTCATGGCAGGACAGCAAGCACCTACTAGAATTGAGAGAATTGTTGCTGCTAGATATGGACCTTTGGTCTTGCCTGTCCCTTTAAATCCAATGCCTGTGGGAGAATATCAGAAATATATGACTAAATTTACTAGTACAGAGGGAGTAACAGTAGAAGAACACCTTGAATCTTTTTACAGTTACGCTGATAATTTGGATATAAGCGAAAATGATGTATGGATGAGAGTTTTTGTCCAGAGCCTTGATGGAGAGGCTAGGAAGTGGTTTAGAGAATTTCCCCAGAGATCAATAATAGATATTGAAGCATTAGATGATGCATTTTTGAAGCAATGGGGAGATAAGAAGGACTTGATGTATTCTCATACTGAGTTTGGAAACTTGAAAAGAAGAAAGGGTGAGTCTTTGCCTGACTTTAATAAAAGATTTAATAGGATGTATAGTAAAATACCAGCTGAGGTAAAGCCTACCCCCACAACTGCTAAACTCACATATGCCGATGCTTTTGACTCTAATTTTTGCTTGTTGTTGAGGGAAAGAAGATGTGCCACTCTGGCTGATATGCAAGTTGCAACCCTAGAAGTGGAATCAAATATTATGGAAACAGACAAGCTAAAGAGTCAAAATGACAGAAGAGGGCAGAGAGGCGACGCTTCTTCTTCCTCTGCCTCAACCTCAGAACCTAAATTAGATAAAATTACCAAGATGATAGAGTCATTGGCTATTGAAATTTCTAAGCTAAAAGTTGAGCAGAATTTAGGGAAAACAAGGCAGCAAAACACATTTGTTCCAAGAAATCAGAATCCTTTCAGAAGAGAAAATGAGCAGTTGCAAATAATGCAAAGGGGTGAAGAATTAAAAGAGGATCAGAAAGTTAAAGTTCCCATCCAAAATGTAGTCATGGAGGAAGAGCAATTTGAAAAGGATGAGGATGAAATTCACTGCATGGAAGATAAAGGCAGCGCTGCATTTTTGACATTGACTGAATATGAAGAATCATTGCTGCAAGAGCAAAACAATCAGGAGTGGGATAGATGAGCTGTTCTACAAGCTGGTGACTAGAAAAGATATAATCTGAGGTCAAATGCAAAGAATTCAAAAGAAAATGCTACATGAAGAGCAGTTGTCCAAACAAATTCCCAGAATATCAAGTAGAGTAGACTAGCAGCTGATCCAGTCATCCTCAAAGCTCTAGCTCAAGAGGTAAGAGGTCCGGACAAGTCACCTTCCCCTTTCAGCTTTGAAGCAGAAGTCCAAAAATTAAAAATATTTGTGCCTCTATTAGAACTTGTAAAGAGTGAAGTATTTAGAAAGTTGATCCTTGAGGCCTTTGAGCTAGAAACCAAACCAACCTCCACTGACTCTATCAATTTGCAAGATGACAAACCTGGCATTGTGCTCAGTCCCATGATTGAACTTGTTGATAATAATTCTCCATATTTTTGTGTCCCATTGACCATTCATGACAAAATCCTCCACAATTGTCTGCTAGACACAGGGGCCAACCATAATCTAATGCCTAATGCTGTCATGGAAGAGTTAGGCCTTGATATCACCAAACCCTATCATCATTTATTTTCCTTTGATTCAAAGAAGGTGAAATGTCTTGGATTGATTAAAGATCTAGATATTACCCTAACCCAGTTGCCCATGAAAAGCTTGATGATGGACATTGTGGTAGCAGATGTGCCTCCCAAGTTTGGCATGCTATTGTCCAGAGGATGGATTAAGAGTTTAGGCGGGACATTCCAGAATGATCTATCTTATGCCACTATCCCCGTTTTTTGGAGGAGAAAATAGGAGATTATACAAAGAATCACAACTGGCATATATTATTAGTGATGAGAAGAATGCTACAAATCATCCCATTTATGCAGTGGACACTGATTTTGGAGCATGCATTCTCCAAATAGAAGAATCTCAGAAGGCCGAGATGTTGCTTAGGAAACCAATTCTTAAGGCCGATAAAGAGCAATAAGTTAGGTTTGGGAGATGCTCTTTTATGGAGCCTATTCCAGGGAGATAGAAGGAGCGGGGGTAGTGCTAGTATCGCCTCAACAAGAAAGCATTCAACTGTCTTTTAAGCTGGATTTTCAAGCGACCAACAATATAGAAAAATATGAGGCACTGTTGTTGGGCCTTAATGCAGCAAAAGACAGAGGAATCAAGAATCTGAAGGTGTTTGGAGATGCTGATCTGATAATCCAACAAGTAAATGAAACATTTCAAGCAAAGTACCCAAGGCTAAAATCATACAGAGATGAGGTATGGAGAATCAGTGATTCTTTTGATTGTTTATGTATTTCATATATTCCTAGAGCCCATAATCAGCTTGCCGATTCCCCTGCTATTGCTGCTAGTCTATTCATCCCTCCATTGCCTCCCAAACTAGTTTATAAAGTACAAATGAAACATAGACCCTCCTTGCCTGATAATGTCCACCATTGGAAGGTTTTTGAAGATGACGATGAGTTGAATAGGTTCCTTCAATTCATTAATGAGTTCTCTGAAATGCAAATTTACCATGATAATGATGCCTTGATAGAAAATCCCACATCCCAGCTTAGAAATAAATTTGGTAAAAATAGCATAGTACAGCTTCCTAATAAGGATATTCCTAAAGGTCTAATTCCTCTTGAAAGACTGTTTGACCAAAACGATGTGCCTTACAAGGCTTCTCAAAAAGAAGATCAATCTGTAGTTTGTAAGCATGATATAGGAAGTCCAAGTCAGCCCAAATATATAAATCTTTCCACTAAGTTGTTTGTTGATCAAAGTGCTGAATACTGCAATGTAATGAGGCAATTTGCTGATGTGTTTGCCTGGGAATATAGTGACCTGAAAACATATGACAAGAATATAATTCAACATAAAATCCCTCTGGAAAAAGACATTGTTCCTTTCAAACAGAAGCTGAGACCAATAAATCCCACGCTTCTTCCTTTAATTGAAAAAGAAATTAAAAAGTTGTTGGCTGCCAAGATCATAGTGCCTCTCAGGTATTCCAAATGGGTGGCTAATTTGGTAGTGGTAAGGAAGAAGGGTGGAGAAATCTCTTGTGTGTCGATTTCAGAAATTTGAACAAATGTTCAAAGAAAGATAATTACAACTTACCAAAGATGGAGCATTTGCTGCAAAAGGTCTCGGGAGCCCAATTAATATCTTTCATAGATGGGTTTTTAGGCTTTAATCAGATTGTTGTGCACCCAGATGATCAAGAAAAGACTGCATTTACCACTCCTTGGGGCACTTTCATGTATGCCAAAATGCCATTTGGATTGACGAATGCTGGAGCTACCTTTCAGAGAGCTATGGACATAGCATTTGTGTGAGAGAAGGAAAAATTTGTGCTTCTTTACATTGATGATATAGCTGTTTATTCTAGTAGCCATCATGATCATTTGTTGCATTTAAAAAAAGTGTTTTTGAAGTGCAGGAGGTTTGGAAGTTCAATCAATCCCAAAAAATCTCAATTTGCTTTGGAAGAAGGCATGTTGTTGGGACATATTTTGTCTGTTGCATGTGTTCACATTGACTCGGAAAGAGTCAATGAAATTCAAGGTCTGATAGTACCTAGATTAAAGAAGGATATCTAGTCCTTTCTGGGTAAGATAAATTTTGTAAGGAGGTTTATTCCAAATTTTGCTGAGCTGATAAATCATGTGACCTCCATGTTGAAAAAAGGAGCAGAGGTAAAATGGACTGAAACAGCAAGAAAATCTTTTGATTCCATCAAGAAGGCTATAATGGAAGCTCCCATGTTAATAAGTCCTAACTACAGTAAGGAGTTCCAACTATTTTCATTTGCCTCTGAGAATACCATTGTAGCTGTTTTGTTGTAGCAAGATGAAGAAGGTTCAGAATATCTAGTTGCATTTTTCAGCAATAACTTGAGGGATTCTGAACTAAGGTATGATATTATAGAAAAGCAAGTGTACGCCCTTGTCAAAGAATTAAAGGCTTTTAGAGTTTATATCTTGCATTCAAAAATAATTGCATATGTGCCTTTTGCTACAATAAAAGATGTCCTGACACAACCTAATGTTGATGGAAGGAGGGCAAGGTGGATTGCTAAAATGATTGAATTCAATATAGAACTGAAGCCCACTAAACTAGTCAGAGGTCAAGGGCTTGCCAAATTGCTGACTGGAGAAAATTGCAAGTCTTTAAACATTGATTTCCTATATACAATTGCAGCAAACAGTCGAACAAATGAAGAGGGAAGAGTGACCAAAACAGAGAGAAAAAACTCGGTGGCCGAGAATCTAGCTACATGCAACTGGTACGCTGCAATAATTAATTTCCTTCTGAAGCTAGAAATACCTTCAGGATTTACTCAAATCCAAGCAAGAAGTTTAAAACTCCGAGCAGCAAAATACTGCATCAATAATAATCAGCTCTACTAGAGGGATCCATCTGGAATATTTTTAAGGTGTCTGGACAAAGAATAGTCAGTCCAAGTCATGCAGCAATTTCATTCCAGCATGTGTGGAGGGCACCACTATTGGAAGACTACAACCCACAAAATTCTTAGAGCTGGGTATTACTGGCCCACTTTATTTTATGATGTATTTGTTTTTGTTAAGTCGTGTGATAGGTGCCAAAGATTTCAAGGAAAATAGTAGCTGAAATCCCTTCCTCTAAAACCGATAATTGCAAAAGGACATTTTCAGCAGTGGGGTTTGGGTTTTATTGGAGAGATTAATCCACATTCCAGTGGCCAGCACAGGTGGATATTAGTAGCCATAGATTACTTCACTAAGTGGATTGAAGTAGTCCCTACAAAGAAGGCTAATCACCATGTGGTCATGAAGTTTTTAACAGAAAATATCTTCACCAGATTTGGATGTCCACATAAACTAATCACAGATAATGTTGCTACCTTCGGAGCAAGGGAGTTGGTGGGAATGTGTGATTCAATGGGCATTGAACTTGTTCATTCCACCTCATATTATCCACAAGGAAATGGTCTAGCAGAATCCTCTAACAAAAGCCTGATTAGGATAATTAAAAAGCAAAGAATTGGGATTCAAAGCTCAAGTACGCACTGTGGGTTGATAGAGTGACTATCAAGAGATCCACAGGGAGTTCTCCATTCAAGCTGGTATATGGCACTGAGGCTATATTTCCAATTCAGCTTACTCTCCCTGTGGCAAAATTCCTTCAAACAGAGCAGGACGAAGATGAACACATGGTAGGAAGAATCACTGATCTAACAGAGTTACATCAGGTTAGAGAACATCTAGTTGAAAAAGTTGCAGCGCATCAGAGAAGCATCAAGGAAGCCTTTGACAAGAAGGAAAAAGGAAATAACTTTTAGGTTGGTGATTTGGTGTTGAAATGGGATGCACTGAAGGAGAAGAAAGGAAATCATGGGAAATTTGATGCTTTCTGGACAAAGCCTTTCATGATTTCACAGGTTCAAGGAAACAACACCTTCATACTGAAGAGTATGGGAGGTGAAGCAGTCTTTGATGGCCCAGTTAATGGGTGGTTTTTGAAGATTTATATTGCTTAAGGTCTTTGGCCTTAAATTTTGTAAATATTTTGTTGTTATTAGTTTTGTGCAGGAAAAATACACTCCATGCCCAATGGAACACTAGAAATTTTTGCTAATTTGTTTTCAGTTGGAAAGGCATTGGTCTACAGGTTCTTGAGACCTCACAGGGAGGATCTCATCCCTAGAAGGAGCTAGTGTTAGCTCTACTATATACTTCAGTTTTTGGAAGGACTAAACATCAGCTTAGCCATGTGTTTATACTCAGAAAGACAGATCACAACACTATTCTCTTCTTTTCCCTTTCATGCCCATTTATTCTCATAACCATGCTATTACCATTTTCTTCCCTTTGTGATGCGATTTGGTCACTATCGCACATAAACCCGTTGCATCCCTATGTTTTCGTTGTTGCGATATTGCGATGCAATCCAATTGCATATCGCATCCATGCCCGCTGCCTCAATTTGTTCTCTTGACTTCTTTCGACACGATGTTGCGATGCGATCTAATCGCTATCGCAAATTGCATTCGCGACCTATTGCCTCCGATACACCCTATTTCCTCTACCGATTGCGATATGCGATATGCGATCTGACCGCAAATTGCAAATCGCACCCATATTGTGTTAAAGCTCCTATCGCCTTTGTCTTCCACCGATTCGATATTGTGATCTCTCCTCCACCATTCATTTCTTTAATCTAATGGCTCATATTCAAATTGCGCCTTCCCATCGCCTCCTGAGAGAAGATCCTGGGTATTCTTCTTGCCATCCGACGGGCAGTGTTTTGTCTTGGTCCCTGTTCGCTTTCAAAGTGTTTCGAGAGTGTTCATCAGTGTTTTGGGGCCAATTTTGGGCGTGCGAAGAAGCGAATTATGATCCAGCTACCACAATTAAGGAATGGCATGGTCAAGGACAAGAAAGGACACCCTCGAGCAGTTCAACTATGCGGCAGTTATGGAAGTTTATCCAGTCAACTGTCCACTTGTTCAAAGAGTACACCAGAGTACAAATAGAACCATTTTGTTCATTAAAATGTTCAAATTGTGGCAGGGAGACCATATCTAAATGTAAATGCGGTTGGTGATCCATTAAGACACCTCCACGCATAAGCTAGTAGAGATAGTTTTGTAAACAAGTTCTATATATACCCATAGACATGATGTAATCAGTTGATGACGGTTAGAGGAGTGTTAGTATGTTGTAAGTTTCAACTTCTGGACACTGTAACTGTTATGTAACCTGCAGCATCTAGTCTTCATTTCCAACTAATACAAGCTTCTTTTGCTATCATTTGCTCACTTTCCACTTCTTCTTCTTGTCCCAGGTTGTGCCTGTTTTGTAGTTGTTGATGTACTATTGGTTTTAGCAGGAGAGGGGCTGTCATCCCACCTCTATGTTAGAATTTAACTGTTTCATTTAAGTTACTTGTAGGTTTCTATTATTTTAATACATAGAGAGTTGTCATCCTGTCTGCGCATTAAATATTAGATTTACAGACCTTTCAAACTGGTTGCAGCCGGCCATCATAGGGTCCTGTGCATCTGCTGGTGTGGTCAGTCTTCTCCATTATCACCTTTTCCTTAAATTGTGAGTAATTAGTGGTTAAAATCCTTGTAGTCTAGGGGTGCTCACCCATGTCTGGGGTAAATCATAGTAGGAGTGGTTATCTAGCTTGAGTATGCAACATTTCTTTCATTCATCCAACATTTATCCAACATTTTGTTGAATTTGTAATGTTCTCGAGCATCACTGATATACAACCTATGTGAGTTTCTTGGGGTGATATCAGGTCCAAGGTATTGGTTTGAGGTATATGGCCCAAGGTATTTGGTCCAAGGTATTGACCCGAGGTATTTGGTCTAAGGTATTGGTCCTAAGTGGTTTTAATCCAAGGTATTGAGAAAGGCCTAAAACTATATAAGGAGGAGAAGATCATTAGGACAAGTGTGCAAGTAATGAATATCTTATGAAGAGTGAGATCAAAAGAAAATATACATGTTATGGGTTTATGGTACCTTTCTTGATCTAAACTAAGAATGAACCTTAGCGGTTGATGGGGATGAGATCTAATGATGGATTAGGATAATGAGGCCTAAAATGAATTATTATTATATGGTTTGATCATGGACAGTCTAGATCTGAACGCTAACACACGATTTACATTGTACATGTTTTGATCTGGGTATGTTTGAATTTTGGAGGTGCAACAAAGTTATGAAGTAAGTATTTGCAGATCTATACATTGGTTCACTTTGGTGAAGGTGTGTATACATCCTAGTTCGACTCTTCCAAGTAGCATATGCAAAAGAAAAGCTTGATGTTCAAGGATGACTATTCTATCAGATCAGTGTTGCTGTTTTACTATTGTCTGTCAATGAAGTCTGCTTAGATCTAAATGTAAAACTGAATGAGTAAGGAGTTTGATATTTGATAGATTGATTGTTTAAGTGAGAAGAAGTGGTCTCATTTGTTGCTTGTGTAAAACTATATAAGTTGATAGTAGATGTTCAGTATATTGCTAGTTAGTACATAGTTGATTCAAAAGTTTATGTTTGTAGTAGCTTTGGAGGTATACGAAGGTCTAATTAACAGAAGTAGCATGTACATGGAGTGTGGGTTCAACCAAGTAGCGTATATAGTTTGATGAATGGTTTCTGAGGTTACAGCTGGTTCTAAATGATGGTGCAGGTTTTTGGATTCAGCACAGTGTTCTAGTGACAGTGATCTGATTGTTTCAGATTAAGTACATGTTGGTTGATGAAGTTTGAGTTTCTAAATTTATTATGGGTTATTGATGAATCAAGGTCTTCATATGTCCTAATATGTGCAAGGAAAATCCAGTCTAAAAATTCATGAAACGTGATCCTTGGTGGAAGAGTCAAGTTTTCTATAGGCTGGAACCTACGTACTAGTAAACATATTGGTTAGTACAAGAGCTAGGGGGTTGTAGCTCCCTCCCAGTAGAATTTGGAGAATGAGAGAAGGTTGTAACCTTCTGCAGCTAGAAGCCTACATAATGGTATGAGTTTGCACTAGTACAAGATTGTAAACAAATTTTCTTATTATTAAAAGAAGACTTACACGACAACAACAGGTGGTTTTCACCCACATTGGGTTTCCACCTTAAATCTTGGTGTTCATGTGTGTTGCTTATGTGTGATGCTTTATTCCGCTTTTACTAAATTATCTAATAAGTTATTGATGTATTGATTTAAGATCAAAACATGCTAAATTGTCTAAATCACAAGTTCTATGGATATACGTTGATTTCTCTAATCACAGTTGCGTGCACACACTAGTTAACTTCACTGAAGTAGCGTATATAAATCTGTTTAAGAAATAAAATTATTGATCTGATAATACTGATTCACCCCCCCACTCAGTATTATTTCCAAAAGGTTTTTCATCCATATTATAGGGTTTGCTTGTTGTCATCATGTGATGAATGTCACAAATGTCACTTTGCGACAATTTGATGTAAAAATTTTGTTTTTTACTTAATCCTAAAACCCTGACCTAATCCTAAACCTAAATCCATACACATTAACCTAACACCGAAGCTCTAAACCATATTACAAATGTAATAAAATACATTGAATCTATGCTAAAAGGGCCTAACCCTCATCCTATACCTATTGGCCTCATTGCATTACAGAATACATCCAAAAATCCTAAACCATCAGATGAAACCATGAGGGGATATGGCTCATGTGAGCGGATATGATTAACCGCAATCATCCTTCACCACGAACGGGGATAACAGTTGGAAGAGTCGCATTAACCGCATCAAAGTGTACATGTGAGTGGGTAAAGGAGTTAACTGTCAGCTTAGAGATAACCACAGTTCCTAACTACATCAGAACTGCAATGGTTGGAGGTAGTTGTCACATGTTGTGGAAAGACTGTGCCGGTAGCCAAAAACACCAGCAACTAACTTGCAATGTGGCGGTTTATGGTTAGACCACCTAGTCACATGATTCAACTCCATTCTCCATGTAGTTAACTTGACCGTCAATGGGTTATTATAACCTAAAGTTGATTTTTGGGTTTGATGATTGAGTTTTGTTCTATTTTAATTAAAAGACCATGTGACTACTCACTAAGATGTCCTTTAATGGTTAGACTGAAACCTAAAACCCTTGAATTCAGTAAATTCATGCCATTTTTAGTCCAAAGGAGTTCACATGTACCTGCAGGGCTATAAGAGGTAGTTTTTCTTCATTGAAGTGAGGGAGAGTGATTTTGGTTTTTGTATGTAGATTCTGGAGGTTAGAGGTTGTTTTGTTTTCAGTGTAACAAGAGTATCCAGAGTTGGAATTGGGGACCGTGAGAGGCATTGGAAAGCTGGTTCAGAGAGCTATCCTTTGACAATGACCAGAAGTTCCTGCAAGCATGTTCAATTTGTTCAAATTTCTGTGTAATCGACCTCTTATGTTTCAATCCTAATAAAGTAGTGCCCATCTTAAAAGTGGACCCGGAGACGTAGTCCATCAGGGATGAACTCCGTAATCAATCTTGTTGTCTGGTATCACATTGTATTTGTTGTT
Organism: Pinus taeda; assembly: GCA_000404065.3. Lineage (NCBI taxonomy): Eukaryota > Viridiplantae > Streptophyta > Pinopsida > Pinales > Pinaceae > Pinus > Pinus taeda. The sequence continues at coordinate 48,609 of APFE031671544.1, read as the reverse complement.
TTCAATATTCTTTTGCATCTTACTTGTTTTTTATCAACTGTCGTAAAGTCTTTCTTATCAAGCAATTCTCTTGATTTCCGTACTTTTAGCTAACATTCAATTCATTAATGGCTAATAAATTCTACATCATTTTTAACTTATGATCATTTTAGATCATTCAAATATTTTGGTTTACATTGTTTTTTCTTTCTTGTTTGTTGGTATGCTTGAATATATTTCTTGTCAATCATGCCATCGCCTACATGGGTCAACTAATGCGTCGGTGGTTGCATTGGAAATATCACTTCATGTGAGTCGGCCCATGCTCTACATAGATTAGGAGTAGGAGTAATGTTTTCTTTCTTGTTTCTTTCTTAATTTTCTTATGTTGTTTAATTTGTTTTTCTTATTTCCTTAGCTTGTTTTCTTGTGCACCCATAGGTTATTTTCTGCTTGAAACCATGCTTGGAATCTTGAGACAAGCAAAGTGAAATCCAAGAGGAACTTGTACAACTATCAACACTTGGTTATTTGTCTATTCCCTCTCTTTATGAGAATCTTATGTTGCTTTTAGTAGATGATACCTTGATGGAAAATATTCTTCGTTTAGAGAAAATCATGGTGAAATCATGATGCTTGCACACATAACTAGTATCACCTACTCTAATCGGTTTTCGATATTTGGTTAACCCTTCTCAACTCAGTCAAGTAGAGTAAGGAGAGGGAGAATACCTTAAAAATCATGTTAGAGGTATATATAATAATCCTTCTCTGAAGGGACAACCTCTTATGCTCTCAATAAGTTGAGATCCCTCTTCTGCCTCATGAAATAAATAAGTTCCTATGCACAGTTCTTGAAAAATGAAAAATGAAAAAAATAAAATAGGGGCAAAAGAAGAGAAAGGCATCCTACGTAGAGAGGTGAAGCAAGTAAATTCACCAGGGTACTATCCAGGCTCACCGGTAATAAATCAATGCTTGTGTTCGGGAAGTGACTCCACCAAGGTATTGTCTAGGCCTTCTAGAAGCAGAGAAACATCGTAGATGAAACTAAAGCTATGATAGTCTATATTACTTTTGCATCTATATACCCCTCATCGCCAATCGAAACAACTCAGTTTTACTTGGCTTGGTATGTGTGTTTCTGATAAAGAGAATGGTAGGGACTACATCTTTAACTCAACCTAGTGAAGAATCTATGAAAATCGAAGAATCGAACAATACTTCCAGAAGAGCTAGACTCACTTTACAAGAAACACAATCCATACAAAGAGTTAGAGTTCTACTAGTGTGTCACGAATGTTGTAGCAGCTACAACCACCCTCCAAAATTTTTCCTATGCTTCGATTTGGAGCCTCCCTTCTAAATCACAACAACTCATCTTGCACTGACCCAGGTGATTGTTCTTTGCTTGAGCATCATCCTTTGCATCATGGCTTGTGTTTTATTACTTGATTGACTGTCTAACCCACAAGTCGATCTCTTGACTTGGTTTCCACCCAGTTTTGGGCTTGCCTTAGAGAACTTCACAATCCTTGAGGGAAACTAACCTTACTCTCCGAAATTACGCAGTTCAAGCTGACAGTGAGCCTTCAACTCCAAAATTGTACAGAGCTAGTTGACAGCCAACCCTCAACTGAGAAATTGTGGAGAGCATGAGAGGCATCCCAAGGCCACTCAGCCCAGAAATTGCATAGAACGCACTGTGCTCAGAAACTGTGTAGTGCATGAATGAGAGAGTTTCCTAGTCCTCTCAAGAACTGTGCAATATTTCTAGACAATGTATGCTAGGTTTCTCCCTAGAAAAAAAAAAATAAAGGGAGAGAAGCATCCCTAGGAACTAGGGATCTATTATCAGTTTCTTGAAGGTGACACATTCTTATCCTTACAAGTTTCTGCCAGGTGTCATTTTTTTCCTTGAACTCAAGCATGCGTGTCATAAATTCCAATTTGCTCAATTCTATGTAATGGACACCTCTAGAGATCAATTTTACATTTGATAATCAAGACCTCTAATTCTTAACGAGATCAAGGAGCCTTCAGAGCATTGTCGTCACTTTTCTCGGTGAGTTTTGATTTTATCGTCTTTTGTTGCTTTTTGTTGCTTTTCATGATTTAGCTTGTGAGAGTGTTGTTTCACTTGTTTCTTTGAACAAGTTTTGGCATTTTAACTTGCTTTAGCTTGTATAAGTGTTGTTCAAGTTATATATTTCCTTTCCCAAGTGTCGCTTGAGTTTTCCCGTTTTTGCACCAATAGTCGCCACTGTGGCGACTCTCTTCACATGCTCCATTTTCCTTCAGTAGAATCAATTTATGCACTTGTTTCACATGCATGAATCAACATTTAGTCATATCTGCACTTAGACTCGCATCATCCTTTGGATATTCTTTCTTTCCACACTCTCCATGAGCAAATCTGGGTTCGCTAGCCCAGATCTCACACTTCACTGTGTGCATAGCGTAATCTAGGAGCTCAAGGCCTCTACCTTAGCTTCTAGAATTGCACAAATCATGTCTTGTCCCAGCTCCAACTGTGCACTACATAGTTCTAGGAACCATATCCCAACCTGGCCGCTGAGACTATGTAATGCAAACTTTCTCCTAGGCCCTGACCCAGACATAATTGTGCATTGCTCAGTTCCATTCATCATGCTTCCACACTAACTGTTGGGACTGTGCAGTGCATAGTTCCCACAGTCATTCAGTCACTCCTATCAGTCAAAATTGCATAATCCCTCTCATCAGACACCCTAGTTTCTTCTTGATCATGTTGTGAAGTTAGATTTGTAGGAGCTAATGTTTGCTAGCCATGAGTGTCCTTTTTGTCCCACAGTTCCACACTCATGAAGAACTTATCTCCAATAGTTATTGTACCTTGGCACCAAAGCGAGTTGCTTCAAGAGAAACCACTGAAAGTAGTACTGGGGAAGTCGTTGAGCAAGCACTAGTTAACTTTCCAATATATGCGAACACTAAACTGTTCATAGAAAAGGAGTCAACACTAACATAACAGCAAGTTCAATAGCAGTAGCAGAAGGTTGCAATCTAGTACAAGATTAGGGAAAGAGGAAGTTGCTAGCATAATACAGGGAGAACAAAGAACATAGTTACCGATCAAATGGGAACTATTACCTCAAAACAGGTACTCTAGCCCAAATACCCCCAAAAAAACATGTTGAAAATGAAAAGTGTTGATGCTGGAATAAATTATTTTTTTGAGGTACATTTTGTGCATTTTTTAAAAATGGCAGTAAAAACCAAATTCTTATTTGCAAAAAACACTTTGAAAAAAATGTGTTGACTATGGGAAAACGTTTTATTTTTCGGGGTTAATTTTCAACATTTTTAATATTGATGTTAAAAATAAAATATCATGATTCCGAAAATCTTTAAATTTCAAATGATTTTCAAGCATGACATTAAAGATAAAATATCACGTCTTGGAAAAGCCTTAAAATTCCAAGATTTTTAGGCATGACATAAAATTTAAAATATCACGTCTTTGAAAAACCTTAAAATTCCAACAATTTCCATGCATGGATTTAAAGAAAAAATACTTATAACTGTTTTCAACCATAGCATTAAAGATAAAATATCATGACTTAGAAAAACATTAAAAGCTTGACAATTTTTCAACCATGGAATTAAAATCAAAGATTATGTCTACAAAAAAATCTTAGCTTTTCGAAATGTTTCAAACATGACATTATGGAAAAGTTTTATGACTAAAAAAAGTTTAGAAATGATCACCCAAATGAAAGAGTTATTATAGCAAAAGTAATTTAGTTTTTAAATGCTAAACGTGTAGCAATTTTAAAATCATAGCCTAAGAGAACTTGATGCGCTGCAACAAAAAATTAAAGTCAACCATCAAATTGACACACAGTGTAGGTGAACTGGACCCATTGTAATGAAAACTTAGAAACCAACCATGAAATTGACACATTGTGGATACAAACTTGATTCATTACAATGAAAGTTTTAAAATCAACTACCAAATTCCACATAATGGGATTGTGTGGCTAGACCATTGACAAAGACCTATAGCATAAAAAAGAAAATAATAATAATAATAATAATAATACTATAATAAATCAAAGAATAAATATATATACATAAATAAAAATGAAAAAATACAAAAGAAAAAAAAAAACAAAAAATAGTACAAAAGAACAAAAAATTCAAATATTGAAAAAAAATTAAAACAATATAAAAATAGCAACAAAAATTTTAAAAATAATAACAAAATAAAACATAAAAAATAAAAATAAAAAACATGGCAACAAAATCAAATATATGAAAGATATAAAAAAGAAGACGAAAAACTTTTAAAGGTAGAAAAATCAAATTAACTTATAAAAAAAATTAAAATAAATGGAAATAATTTAATACACATAACATAAGAATAAAATTAAAATTAAAATAGAAAATATTTAAAAAATATTACATATATTTAGAAAATTTGAAATTAAAAAACTAAAATAAAACTTTTTTTTGTAAGTTAAAATTAAATAATTAAATAAAGTTAGATAAAATTAAATAAATTTAAAAACACTAAAAAAACCATTAAAAAAAAAGTAAATAATAAATAAATAAAAAGGATGAAAAACATAGGAAAAAGCCCTTGGGTGGTAGCGGCCGATTCCTGAATCGACCACTGCCACTCAAAGGCCTAATGGGTAATGGCAGTGGGTAGGGAGGGGAGCTTCACAAACTCCCTCCTTGCTCACCTCCCGACCCAATCGCGGCAGGTGATGGTGGGTGTCCAACTCATGGAGTCCGCCCCGCCCACGTCCACGGTCCAACCAGCCCGGGAGTGGCAAGGGTCGACTCATGGAGTCGGAGCCTGTAAACCCATATTCAGTTGGGTCATAGGGGTGGGCAGGGAGATAGAAACATCCAACTACCTTCCCACCCACCCCCGTGGCCCAGCCAACCTGGGGTTGGCAAGAGTCGATTTTGACTACCAC